>QBTX01001321.1:3959-44349 GCA_003063285.2 Arachis monticola | reverse complement strand
TGAGAATTCTTTAGGTGACGGTATTAACTAAACCTACTGTGGATGAACTCGGTCGAGTAATTGAGCAACTGCAGCCAGATTTTGTTTACCTACAAGGTAGACAGCTAGAAGAAAGTGGAGAAATTGGATCTCTTATATGGGAAGATTTTGACCTGTCTAGTCCAGAAGCATTATGTGCATTGTTTTGTTCAAAATTACCTAATACTGTGAGTGTCATATGAATAGTGATTTTCTTTCATGATTGTTTGACATGGATGGCGTGGTGTTTTGTTTCCAACCTATTTTCCGGTGATTTTGTAGGTTTATTTGGAAACTCCTAAGGGAGAAAACTTGGCAGAGGCACTCCACTCTAAGGTCACATTGATAGCAGGCAATCTATAGTAATTTTTTTATCTGAAAAGTTAGATTGGTCTGAAAGAATTTAAAGAGATCATTGTTAAATTTGGGTGCTAAAGCAGGACTTACCACCTGTTCTGATAAACCCGCGTATCATTTTATTTTAATTCTATGGAAGTTAAAAGTGACAATTTTAATATTTTTTGGTCACATTTAGCCATAAAGCTTATAACATCCCAAAAAGTCATTTTTAGTGCTTTTTGAGAATCTAAAATATCTAGCTTCTTAATCTGCATTTTTTCAGAAATACTCAAAAGAAACACTTATGTTAATCTTACCATATACCTTCTATAATATAACTTATGCATTAGCTATTTTTTAGTAGTTCCTTTCATAGAAGTGCTTAAATAACTTATCTACTCGAAATGGCCCTTAAAGACGTGACAGTACAAGATATGGGCTTTTTTCTAATGAAAATTAGTAAATGTGATTATATTTTTCCTAACTCCCATTTCCAGTGAAAAGCAATTTAATTAAGGTTCTGTTTGGCAGGGAATTCCTTACACCATATATTGGGAAAATGACTTTTCAAAGTATGCAGCTTCTCATTTTCATCAAGCTTTGTTCTCAGTGGCACAGAGGTATGGTCATTTACCAGCTTGGCTGTTGAGCTTTACTTTTATCATTGTGTATACTCATTTCTGTTCTTTCCTGGGTGGCAATGGGTTTATGATTGTGATAGGAACTGAGATCTAGCAGAATTAGGGATTTTATTGATGAACTGGGGATTGTGAATCACAATCCCCTTATTGAAGTATACTGTTGGAACTAACCAACTCTCTGGGAGAATTTTCCTCTCCTGAACTAACAAACTGAACAGATTTTTCTTTTTCTCTAACTGACATAAAACTAACTAATCCCTAGTATTTATGAGCAGCAGCTAGGCCTAGCCCTACTGCTACTAAACCTGCTAAACTAGCTTAAAAGGAACAAACAACTTGTTTCTATCAGATTGTCATCACACTTCACTAATTAACTTTGGCTTCTAGTGATGAAGCAATGAGATGAGATATTTTTGCTCCTTTTAATTGCCTTTAGCAAGTTGCAGAAATTGGATGCAGTTTTGCTATGGATTGTTTCTTATGTATATACATATATTAATCAATATATATATAGCATGTATATGAAATAATATTTTGTTTCTGATGATTGATATTATGCACTGCAGCACATCGAGTCACACATGGGATGCTTTCCAGCTTGCTCTTGCAACTTTCAGACTATACTGTGTACGAAACAATGTCTTTCCTCCTAACAATAATAAAGGTGGTGGCAAGCTTGGGCCACAAATTCTTGGTGACCCTCCCAATATTGATGTTGGTACAAGTGAACATGARATAGAACAGGAGGAGACTGAACCTGAGAGCATTTCTGCTATAACAATATATGATACTGATGTGAACATGAGATTTCTTGTTTGTGGAGTTAATTGCACTTCGGTAGGCATGCATGACTTAGCTATTTGGCTTTTGAGAAGGTTGTTATTGTAACTCCCCTTAATACCTACCTGTTACAAACTAATTTTTTTTGCTTCTTTCTTTCTTTCCTTGAAAAAGGATGCTTTTTTATTGGGGTCATTAGAGGATGGACTTAATGCTCTCCTATGTACAGAAGTAAGTGGCCTGTATATGATTGTTTGCAGTTCTTGGGTTATCTTTTGTTCCTTTTTGGGTGTTGGATGTACGGCATTTCAAATGCTTAACAACTTGTAATATGTGCTCTGAATAAAAGGATTTGCTGCATCTTTGTATGCTTTTTCCTTGAAATTGCTTGCTTTCCTTTGATCAGCTGTTGTACTAAATTTGGACCTTAAAAAGATCTGTCATTATTTGAAGAAAAACTTATTGCATTTTTCAAATTGTCTGGACAATCAATCTACATGAACATAATACGATAGAGGAATATGGATGGATCAGTTTGGTACTTGTTCCTAACCTTTTTTATTCTTAAAGGTTGTTATGTTTCATCAATAACACACCCAAAGTAAACTGTTTATCCAATATCAAGATCACATCGAGGATAAGTGCCGAATGATGCAGTGGTTTTTCCTTAAATCACTGGAATAATGAAAATCTGGTCTAATTAGTGACCATATAAGTGTAACAACACCAAGCTTTTTCCCAATATATGGGGGTCAAAGGACATAATGATATTATCATGTAAAATTTGTTTGTTAACACAATTTAAATATAGAGTGGTTTTATTCTACCTTTTAACTGTTGACCTCAAATCCATCTGGTCTACTATTTGTACTCTCCTTACTGGGAAGTTCTTTTAATTGCTGATGTCTAGTATTTCTGTTTTCACTTTGTTCTGGCRTTTCTGCAGATACGTGGATGTAAACTTTACAACCGAACAAGGTATTTGATGTTTGTGYTAGATGACACATTTATATTCCTGTGATGTTTAATTATATATTATTCTGTTGAAAATAGGAATATAGGATTATTTTGGTTGACTGGGATATTTTATAAGTGACTGTCAAACAAATCCACGCGTGTATTTTTTAGGAGCAKTAATATTTAACTTTTGAACTGATATGACTTGTTTAACAACAATAACTCAAATATTATCCTCATAGGTGGGGTCAGTTATATTGATTAAATAACATCATAYCATCTAGTGTAAATAACACAAGAATTTGTGGAATAGGCAAAGAGTTGGCCATACTAGGACTATGAGTTTTTATTCTCTAGTTTCTTCTCTTCTTTTTCTTTCTTTTTTTCTTTTCAGCATCTTATTCTGTCATTATTTYATTATTTTTCCCATTGAACGTATTTTATAGTGCTCCACTYCCACCTCTCCAYGCAGCAACATTCTCACGTGGTMTGGTGACCATGCGTTGTGATATATCCACTTGTAGRTCTGCTCATATATCACTTTTGGTGTCTGGTAGTGCAGARACTTGTTTTAATGATCAGGCAAGGGTGAATTATGTTTTCATGACCTTCAACATCTGTACTCTTTTAACTTCTTATTTACTCGTACTATTTTTCTACTTTCTTTGGGATTTCCTCAGCTTTTGGAGAATCATATTAAAAAAGAGCTCATTGAGAAGAGTCAYCTTGTTCAAGCAGTTCCTAATCACGTACGAAGCAAATTGTCTTACTCTGAGCCTCGAAGATCATCCTCAGTAGCCTGTGGATCAAGCGTCTTTGAAGTTTGCATGCGTGTTCCTGCATGGGCTTCACAGGTTAATGATCAACTTTGATGGTGTCTTTTTTATATGGAAGTTCTTGCTTCTGTTATGATGATGAATAACTTGGTTACTTGGATGCACTAGTTATATTAACAAGATGTATGGATTTATGAGATGCTATATGTAGATTTAATAAATAAAGTGGTATACACTGCTCAAGTAAATAATTCCATTTTGTTAGTTGGTGAGAAGATTAAGCAATGCTAGCCAATATAGGAGGATTTGCAAGACAGGATTTCTCTATTGTGTTATATATGATTATTATAAACTTTGTTTATGAAGCCTTACATGGTTGATGGTCCTTCATTTCCAGTATAAGGTCACATAAAATGTTGTTGTCTTTTAACTTATGCTTTAAAGGTCCTTATACTGGTCTCTCAGACTTTTTAAAGCAGGCATGATTTCATTCGAGAAATAGAAGGAATAGCTGAAATTGTTTGAATGCCATCTTTTAGTTATTTTTGGTGTTTGTGACAGAAATAAAAAAAAAAAAAATTGAAGTTTATCTATCATAATCAAACTTCCGTGGTACATGCTTTTTGTCGATGACATCATCTTTATGGGAGAATTAAGGGAAGATTTAAATTATATATTAGATTTGTTTAGAGAAGCTTTAAAGATGAATTCTTTGTGCATAACCCATAGTAAGGCTGAATATATGGAATGTAAGTTCGAAAAGAGGAGGGGAAACACTAACATAGAAGTGAAAACTGGGAAAGCATCTTATTGTACAGGATTCAAGCGGGCTGGTTAGTGTTGAAGTGTGTCTAGTTTTAATGTGACAAAAAAGTACCTACAAAATTTAAGGGTAAATTTTATTGCACTATAATTAGATCAGCTATGTTATATGGAACGGAGTATTGGACCATAAAAGGGTAAGTGTGAACACAAGTTTAGTTTAGCAGAGATGTGGATGTTTAGATGGATGAGCGGCCAAACACGTATAGATAGAATATGGAATGAGGATGTAAGAGAGAAAGTTGGTGTAGAATCTTTTGTTGAAATGATAGTAGAATTTTGTCTTAGGTGATTTGGACATGTGGGAAGAAGATTGGCAGAGCATCTAGTTAGAAGGGTGAGACAAGTGCTGAAAGATAGAGAAAGACCTAAATGGACTATACACGAGGTGGTGAAAGGTGATCTATGCGTAAATAGTGTTGCTATAAATATGATATATGATATGGCATAATGACGTCATTTGATCTATGTAGCTGACCCCACTGGCGTCGTTGTATTAGGTCTGTAATATTACATTGTGAGCTTCTCGTCTTTTCTATATTTTGAACAGCTAAATATTATTTTGGCAGAACATATGAAGTTATTTATAATCCTCTCCTATGAATGGCGTTGTTGTTGTATTAGGTCTATATTACATTGTTAGCTTCTTGGCTTTTCTATATTTTGAACAGCTAAATATTATTTTGGCAGAACATATGAAGTTATTTATTATCCTCTCCAATGAATTGGCTTGATCTTTTAAGCAGTTGTGACAGCATGATCTTTGTTGAATTCTCATTACTTAAGTTTCAATTTAGTGCAGGACCTTATCTTTTGACTTGGGTGTTTTGTTATTTGTTCRCAGATTCTGAGACAGCTGGCTCCTAATGTATCATACCGTAGCCTAGTGATTTTGGGAGTTGCTAGTATTCAAGGATTGCCRGTTGCATCATTTCATAAAGATGATGCTGAACGTCTCCTTTTCTTTTGTACTAGGAAGGGGAAAGAAAACTCTAGTAATGATCCTGTTTTCTCTGGGYATCCTACATGGCTGATGCCTCCAGCACCTAGTCGAAAAAGATTTGAACCATGCTCTAGGAAAAAGTCAGAGGATTTTCGTAGTGATAGACATAAATTAGATTTTGCTGCAATGAGACCAATTCCTCATTCTAATTATCATAAGAYTCTTCCCTTTTCGGGATTATCTGAGGGTGAAAGGCATGGGGAACATGGAAAGTCAAATCAGTTACTTGCTCCTATTAGGCATAATGTTGTAGGCATAAATTCTGTACCAAAGAGGAAATCTGCATYAAACACATTTCAAGCTCTTCAGGTTATTTCTTTAAATCCGCTACCTATGAAAAAGCATGGTTGTGACAGAGCTCCGATACGAGTTTGCTCAGAGGTGTTTACTTGATTTTTGCTTGGTGCTCTTTGCTATCCTCATTGATATCATGCCATGTTTGACCTTATCCTTGTGTCAGATATGATATTATCAATGCAATTTTTGTTTAATCTTTGACTGGGTTTCTCATAAATTGTCTGGCAGGAGGAATTCTTGAGGGATGTGATGCAGTTTCTRATCCATCGAGGGCATAATCGCCTAGTCCCACCGGGTGGGATAGCGGAGTTTCCTGATGCCATTCTCAATGCAAAACGCCTTGATCTTTTCAACCTGTATAGAGAGGTACGAACATTTGACTATGTAAAGCTAGTTGCATGGTATTCTAGAATTTGTGACTAACACATTAGCATTTCAGGTGGTTTCAAGAGGAGGCTTTCATGTTGGGAATGGTATCAACTGGAAAGGGCAAGTTTTCTCAAAGATGCGCAATCACACTCTGACAAATAGAATGACGGTATGGATTGTAATGTTATCTCTGTTTTCCTCATTACAAGTCATTTCCCCCTGCTAAATACTGTTACCGAATGTTTCCTTACATTTCACGTCATTCCCCTTTCCTAAATAATCCTTTTTTTTTTATTGACAGTTTTATCAAGCATCTTAAATTTGAGATCAGTGTGGTTTTTTTTTTTACCAATGTTTTCCTATGTTGTTCTTGTCCATATCAAGCATTCAGTAGTTTGTTTTAGTTTACAACAGCATGGTATGCATACTTTTCCCTTTTTTTTAGTACTCTCTTACATAGTTAAGCATTCATTGTAGTATATGCATTGCTTATTCCCTTGTTTAAGTATTAGGAGTTCGTGTTCTTATCATTTCCCTCTCCTACTTTTTGCATTGAAGTTTGAACATAACTTGTTCTGGGCTTGGGAGGTGAGTAACTTGTCTATACTTGGTGCTTCTTTTGTTGCTGCTAATTTTRGTAAATTCCATTGGCACGATGTCAAGCTGATTTGCATGTTTTGTACTTATGATTGATTCTGATAATCAGGTGTTCCCTGAAGTGCAATTATTGTGAGCTCTAGTGAACACCAAAATGTTAAATTGTATATGCAAATGCTGACTTAGACGTGGCGTACCTAAGTCAATTGCTCATTGTGCTATAATTATCTGATAYTCTAGTTRCATTATCCATTGTGTCAGCTTTGTCAGAGATTCTATTTTCCTTCACATGAAATACTGTCTGTTCTTTTCATAACAAGTTCTACAAAATGGAAAAGGAAAACAAGAAATATTTTTGTGCGCAAYATCTGTTTAATCGTTCTTAGAACTTTGTGAATAAATTGGAAACATTTTGCGTGTATTTGTGGTTTGCAAACGATTGCATTCGTGCTTATTGCTATTCTCAGGACTTTTAACTTAAGAATATGTGCAATCTTAGAAGCATTGACAGTTTCTTTCTGTTATCAGGGTGTTGGCAATACATTGAAGAGACATTATGAGACTTATCTTTTAGAATATGAATTAGCTCACGATGACGTAGATGGGGAGTGCTGCTTGTTGTGTCACAGGTCTGTCTCCTCTCTATTATATAACTGAAATTTGACAAATTATGTCTTATTTACTATCTTTAACTTTTCATGTTGGCTCAACAGTAGTGCAGCAGGGGACTGGGTGAACTGTGGTATATGTGGTGAGTGGGCTCACTTTGGATGTGATAAGCGGCAGGGACTTGGGGCATTTAAGGTATTATGGAACTTTGATTCTTTAGTCTCAATGCCTTGTTGATCTAAATTCTTAACAACCAACAATTTCATGGTTAGTAAAAGCCTTAAAAGATTTACCGCGTTTTTTTGTCAAATATGTTGCAATTTAAGGCTTAATGRCAATTGTCTTTGTTGCCATTTTGGTGGGTGAAAAAATTTCAAGGGGAAGTGAAGTTGGATTTGAAATTTCAATTGTCTTTATTTTGGGTTGGATTGTAATTATTAAGTTATGGTCTTGCTTGTGGCTTAGTCACAATTGGGATGTGTATACAAGTGAATACCAATTGAAATGCGATTTTCGCATCTGGGCAGCAAGTGTCACTGTGCGAAAAATCATGCACTCTAATTTTCACGTCATCTGGCATATAGCCACAAACTTTAAAGAAATGAATAGAAAACTTTTCATCTTTGTCTCTGATTTGTTTATGATGGCAGGACTATGCTAAAACTGATGGGCTGGAATACGTTTGTCCTCACTGCAGCATTTCAACTTAYAGAAAAAAATCTCAAAAAACTCTCTCATTTGACTAGGAAAAATGTAAATGGCAAGGGTCCTAAACCGTTYAATTGTAAGGGTAKGTTCTGAAAATTGTTSTTCTTTCGCWCGTGTAATTGATTTTGAACCTTCAACATAAACATATTATGCTCCCCAAAAGGGCCATTAAAATTTTCCGCATCACTAATATATTTTCTTAATGGTACAGTTGGCTATAGTATATAATCCATCATTGCCATGATCTATATGCGACATGACAATTTTGACCCTCTTTTTGCTTGATGTGTCTATATACTCTATTGTTATTGCTTGCATTTGAATCTCATTGAAAATATGTTATCCCATACAAAAGTTGCAATCTTAAAGAGAGTCTTGGAACAATGGTTGAGTTATCTCTGTGTGACCTCAAAGCCACCGGTTTAAACTGTGAAAACAGCCAGTGATGTATATTACGTCATTTGGACGTGGTTTTTCCTGGACCTCGCGTGAATGAGAAATGTTTTTGCACTGAGCTGTCATTTTATATAAAAGTTGCAATCTTGTGCAGAGTTATAAACAGAAAAAGGGAAAAATAATATGGCTGAATTAACAAACATATAAGTGCCAAATTCAGTATTAGATAAAACGGAATTATGGGATAAACTATATTCAAGCCTTTCTTAAATATTATGATTTGAGCAAATAAACTAACAAAGATCCATAGGCATTAACATCTATACAAGTAGTTAAAGGATGAACCACTAGTTAAGGGTTTTGGTGGTCTGCAGTTAGCTCTAAGTCTCAAGCCAAGTAATTCTTAGCTCTAAGAACTATGCACTTAACGCTTGCAGCTGCTGCAATAGTGGGTATTATTGTTGGAAAGGGCTCCACAGCTGTAACAGAAGGCATATCCACATCTGTCACCCAAAAACACAGGAAAAATATTAACTAGGGAATATGTAGCAATACGGTATGATGTAGCAGCATCATCAATGGTTTTAATCTTCTAAGATTACATGAAGATGAATATGGATAGTTATGCACGTAATTTTGTCTTGTTAAACACCCTAGATTAAAGGGCAAGAATATGAGAGTTATGATATAATAATATTAATAACCACAAGTCAATCAAATATCAATCGAACATCTAACCTGCATTTCATGTACATGCAGCCCTSAGATTTCTCAACATAATACTTGCACATGGGGCACCTCCTCCACTTCTTGGTTTTAGCCAGATTCATCAGCATAATATCCTCCTTCTCCCTCTCATCCTTATTCAGGGTCTGAAACTCGTCGCAGCCAATCCYATCATGCCAAGCAACCTTGCACTGGGCACAGAACAGCCTCCGACAGTTAGGGCACTCTGATTGCCTCACCAACTCTCCGCCGTCGTTGATCATAAGCGCTGAGCAGTCCTTGAAAGGGCAATAGAATCTCTCACCCTCRACAACCACAGCCTCACACATGGCCATCCCCCATCGATCGAAAACCTCCTTCGGGAGAATCTCACGACAATCTTCCAGCTCTAAAAGYCCCTTGCATCCTGGCACCGGACACCGAATGTTAATCACATTCTCCTGAAGCTTCGACCCAACATACAGTAYCACACAGTCGTTGCAGTAAGAGTGRTGGCAACCGGTGACGCAGAAAGACTCCACTAATGACTTTGTTTCGGTGCAGATTTCGCAGATGAATGGTGGGGCGCTGTTGGAGGACTCGCCTTTCTCGTTCTCATTGTTGTCCCTCTTTCTTCGTTTCCCGAAAGGGGTATTTTCGGGTTTTGCAGCGAGGATGCTGACGTCGTCGTCGTCGTCGTCGTCGTCGTCGGATATGTTGATGAGGTGAGGTAGTGGGACGGCGAGGGAGGCGGCGATTGCGAGCTGGAGGTCCCTGTCTAGGGCGTAGTGTTCGACGGAGATGGGTGTGGTCTTGTCTGTGCCCTTGTGAGTGACTGGTGTGAAGACGAAATTGTCAACGTCGATTACATCGTTGGAAGGGGAACTCGGAGCAGTCCTTCTCCTTCTGTTTGATCCTGTTTGGGGATTCAGAGGGGACTGGAGGCTCATTGTTAGCAGTGGTTGAATTGAGAGCCCTTGGTAGTGGTGTGATCGTAAAGGGGGACTGCGGGAAGGTCAGGGGACAGACGGTTAGTGATTTATTTGAGGAGATTAAGAAAAATTTAAAATTTGAGTTAGGTATTTTTTTTTATTGGTACTTGCTTCCATTAGGGTGCACATGGGTCGAGTGAAACCGGGTTTGATGTGACTTAGATTCGACCTGAAATATATATCGGATCTATTTATTAGATCCGAACCTGGTCCTAGACCCGATAAAACTTATACACTTCCGGGCCCGTTTATATCGGGTAAAAATCGGATGAAAACCAGGTCGTTAACACTACATTACCTTGATACCTTCTTATAAATTAGCATGTGAAAATATCCAAATTTCCAAAACTCCAACCATTATTTGACATGGTAAAATTCACTTAGAAAAATATAACAAAAACCAACTATTCTCTAAAATTAAAGCATAACCATAATCAATACTAATATTATCTAATAACACTAAATATTTAAATCAATATAAATAACACAATATTATACATTAGTCTAAAATCTTATGTATTTTAAACATAAAATATTAACTTATAGTCTTATAATGACTAATAACACAAAATATTAAAGTTTACAATACTTAAATTCTATATAAGAATAGCCATCATCCATCATTAATAACACAAAATATTAATTGTGTATGATGACTAGGCCACCGGGTCGACTTCGGGTGACCCGAGCCATGGCCCGGATCCGACCCGAAATAATGACCGGGTCTATTTTTGAGACCCTTATCCAACCCTAGATCCGATGAAATCACACCAAAATAACTCCTAAAGTGTTCAGAATTGGATCGAATCTTCGAGTCGGGTCGGGCCATGTGCACCACTAGCTTCCATAATAAGACGATTACCTTGATCAATATTTTAAAGAAAATAAACAAGTACGAAGTCGACAGGTGAATTATATTTTTTTAGTCTTTATTTATTATATATATTTTTTTAAAAATATAATAATATATATATATATATATATAGGGTGTATTTTTATGATTATTTTAATATTTTTTGTTAAAAGCCTAAATAATTTATTTTATTATTGTAACCAAAAGATCATTTTATAATAAAAAAAATAAAATTAATTATTACTCTAATAATTAAAAAAAATTAAAACAAAATTTTTAAAAAATAAATTAGAATTTAATTATCTTCTCAGTTAATATTTTTATGAAAGTGAAATGAGTCATTGTAAGACTCCGAATTTTTAAAAATTAGATTATGATATTTATTTATAATTTTAAAAAAAATTTAGTTAAAAATAATTTATAAGTTAAAAAATAATTTAGTATTTTTAAAGCTAATTATGTTGAATTAAATTAATTTTAAATTAATATTCTACTCCTTAATTATATTAAAATTACTAAAATGAACTAAACCTTAATTTCTATCCACACCAATCTAACCCTATAATAATACAACATACACTCACCCACACCATACTCTAGCCGTCACCCCTCAGCCCCTTTAACCCAACGCATGTGCACGTGCCCGCGAATATGAGAGGGCGTTGAGGGGAGGAGCTGTCGTGGAGCCACCGCGTCTCGTCCAGTCGTTGCCATCGAGGATCAGAGAGAGCTGTCGCAGCCGTTACTACCATTGTCGCCGCCGTTGGAGGGTCGTCACCATTCGCTGAGGGTGATAAATGCGAGGAGGGAGAGATGTGCGAGCTTAAGGGAGTTGGAAGAGTGCCGCCGGCTTTTGTATGTCGTCGTCGTCACTGCCACATCCTCCATCGGTGCTACTGCACGCGAGCTGGAGGAAAGGGAGCTGTCGCTGCTCGTCGTTTTGAGTTGCTCCGTCGTTGCTGTTGGATCTGTCGTGGTGAGAAACGAGATGGAAGGGGAGCCGTTCGCCATTGCCGCTGTTGTAGGCTACGCTACCATGGTTGTGGGCGCTGGAACCATTGCTTGAGCCGCTGCTGTTCAATTTAGTCATTCCTCTTTAGTTACAGTAAGCGTTTTCATTCTGGAACCCTTGAAAATCAGTTTTAGTTATATGTTGCTGAGATTTTTGTGGCTTTATTGCCATGGAGTTGAGTTTCGATTCTTGCATGTGCGATTAAAATTGCTATGGTTGCTGCGAAAGTAGAGTGGAGCTAAGATTGCGGTTGCCGCTGCTGCAGGCCGGGAGAAAAAGGACTTTTTGTGCGTTTTATAGCTTTCGGATTTTGACTACTCGAGGTATGGGCTTTTTCTTAAACTTATTTTACTTCCAAAAATTGTTACAAGTCGATATTGATGCGAAAAATGTATTTTTATGATTACGTGAGTCTTATGGATTGAACTGAGTTGTTTTTGATAAATGTGATTGTTTATTTGATTGATTTATTGATTGAATGAGAATGTTTGGTTAGTGGTTGCTATAACACTATGTTTATTGTGGGATTGAAATATGATGAGTAATTGATGAAGTCGGGGTTTAATGATTAAACTAGTTTCTTGAAATTGGTTTCTGGATTGTGATAAAATGATTATCGAGTATTTGAACGTGTTTTGATAATTGCGGATGAATTATTGCGATTGATGGGATTGGCTGCTTGAATTCTGGATTTTGTTAATTTCCTTGAGTCGAGTTGGTATTGTTGTGATAATGATTTATTGGAAATGATTTGGATGGTTGAGAGATGTCTAGTTTGGTTTGGTTGGGACCCTTGAAGGGTGGCAAAGTCCGAGTTTTAGAGGAGATACTGTCAAAATTTTTATAAGTATATAAGTGATTTTAAATCATTTGAATTTGATTGAACCGAAATGGATTTTTGTTTGATTAACTTTGGTTTAAGGACTATATTTTAAAGAGTTTTAGAGGAAACGAAACTAATAGAAGTGAATTGGATATTCAACTTATTTCGGTTCGGCTAACTATGAAAAGAAATATGTTTTGAGTACTTTCTTGAATGGAAACGAGTTTTATTGAATTGATTTAAATTAAAGAGTGATGTTTTGAGGATTTTAATGAAAAATAAAGTAATGAAAATGAGTATTTAAGAATAAAATGACTTTTGAGTCTTTTAGAAAAAGTTTCATGCTTAAGTTAGTTTTGAAAAACTTGGTTAATTTGAAAATGAGTCGGTTGATTAATTCTAATTAAAGAGATTATGTTTTGAAAGATTTAGTGAATTTGAAGTATTTAGATTTGATTGGCGAAATAGAATGCTTTCTGAGACTTTCGAAAGGCCCAAAATTCAAAAATGAAATTGAAATTGTTTTGAGAACTTGGTTACTTGAAAACACGATTAGATAAAATTGTAGATTTGGTTATGATATTGAAATATGATTAAATATAATTGCAGTTTTGATTCCGATTTGATTAAAGTTAATGATTATTGATGAAACACCTGATGCAAGGATTGTGGTTTTGTCCAACTTGCTCTAGGTTGAGACTTTAAACACCGTCTGGATAAGATGCAAGGGTTGTGGTTTGTCCTACTTGCTCCGGATTAAGCGAGTAAGATGTAAGGGTTGCGATTTGGTCCCATTTACTCTGCATTGTGGTGTTCCATATCCAGCTTAGCTACCGGGTGTGTGTTGGGCTTGGCATTATAATCGACAAGTGAGCTCATGACCAGTAGGACATGCATGTATCATATGCATTTATGTGACATTGTTTGGATGTGTATATTGTATTTGGTTTGCCTATATGAATATTTCTATTTAACTGCTAATTGTCATATTTGCTGTAATTGCTCTTGATTGTGTTTGAACTTCATTACTTGTGATTATGGCTGTTGGTTCGGAATTATGGTGGTTAATTGATTATAGTTTGGGTCAAAGGCCATGGTTTGCTTATATGTTGGGCCGGAGGCCGTGGTATGATTATGATTTGGGCCGGAGGCCATAATTAGTTAAATTATCAACAAGTCTGGTTAGAGTGGTTTGTTGGTATGTGGTAAAATCTTTTGGATATTATGTTTGATTGAGTCTTTTTATAAATTAAAATGTGAATTCGGATTTTGGATGATTAGCTGTTGGTTTTCAAAAAAATTCATAGGACGAGTGATAATCATTTACGTTTGAAATCCCTTCATTTCTTTATAGTATCCTCTTATAATAATTCTAAACTTCCTGGTGAGACCATGTGGTTAGGTTCTCACCTCCCTACAACCTTATCTTTTTCAGGAAACGGATGAGAAAGCATATGAAGAGTTTTCTGTAACACCCTACCATTTATTGCCTTATGCTTAAGTCATAATTCAATTATGGTTTGGTGCTACGACACAAGGTTAAGATATAAATATGTATATATAGAAAGAAGTATTACACTAGAAGCCTGTGAAAGGATTTAAAACTCGAGAAAATTCGTCGATCGCTCACACTCGATAACGTATATATATAAGCATGTCGGGAGAAAGGTAGATAATTAAAAGCTCGAAGGAAGAATAAGAGTAAAGAGACATATATAAGTATCAACTAGTCTCGACCCACGAAGATTATGCCGGCTAGAGTTACAACAGTAAAACTGTTGGATAGACATAACCTATCTCTCCAAAATACATCATAAGCCTCTAAAGGAAAGTCTTCAAAGCAAGTGCATAATATAAATGTTTCCAAAAGAAGGAGAGTGTCTAAGATTAAAGCAGAATAAAAGGTCTTCTTCACTGTCCTTCCAGATAAATCTCCTGCTCACTGAGAAGCGTCGGGACCTGCATTTGAAAAGTAATAATTTTCAAAATAGGTGAGAACATCATCCTTTACGGGATTCTCAGCAGGGCAATAATTTCAAATAAAGACTATGTAAAACCACATGAACTCGTTAGGTAATCCCAATCTCTAATCACATAAAGTTCAAGCCTAGGGTTCTTACTAATTTGATCAAGGTAGACAAACTAAATCTCAACTATATTAGTAATCTTTAAATCTCAATTTTCCCTTATATAAATCATCATCTCTCTCAATATCATAGATTCCTAACTCATTTAATAATTCAATATTAAAATTTAATTTCAATATTATCAATTCATTCTTAGTTTTTCTTTTATTTTCTTTTTTCCACAATTCTCAATCATCACCTTTCATTAAGAACAACCCTCAGCATCACCACCGTCAGTATAAAGGATCTCTTAGCTCTGCAAACACATATAAGACAATACAAAAAACACAAATAGAGAAAACAGATAAAACAATTAGCATATAGGTACAATTATTCAAATGGGCAAGTCCAATACAAAATGCACACCCAAACAAAATACACAAATGCCAATAATGAATACACAAATAGAGAAAACAGATAAAACAATTAGCATATAGGTACAATTATTCAAATGGGCAAGTCCAATACAAGATGCACACTCAAACAAAACACACAAATGCCAATAATGTATGCCTGTCCTATGGTCAATGAGCTCATCTGTCGGTTATACAGCCAAACCCGACATGTCCGGTAGCTAACCCTGGATAATCCCTCGGTGTGTGCATACCCAAGTTCAAACTTATATTCATTGATCAATGTCCATGGGGAAACATCCGGAAATGTATAAATGTCCGGCCACATTTTACGACAGAGGGTTAACAAAGTCTCAATTCTGACAGGGTGCAAGCGGGATAAAGCCACCATCCTTGCATATTATCCCGAAAGCTCAAATACTGACTGGGAGCAAGCTGGACAAAACCACAATCCTTGTATCTACCCCAGAAGCTCAATTATCAATCAAATTCATTCTCATTATCCTCTCGAATTAACTCAATCTCATCATTTAATCATATCTCATTATACTCTCGAATCAACTCAATTTCATCATTCAATCATATCATGTCATTCTCATTATTCAATCACATCAAATCATTCCTGCAATCAGTTCCAACTCACCTCAACTCAATATTTTCCTTTCCAATACTTTCTACCCTCTAATTCACCGGTTCATACCCATTATACGATTTACGAAATTTTGGAACGTTAGGAAAATGTTTTAAAGGCATAAGATTCATTCCAAATCCTAGAAACTAGTTATCGGATCTCAAATATGGGTTACAGAAGTAAAACAGCAGATTGGATAAGCAAAAATAGTTAAAAATCATCATCTTAGAAAAACATGACAGTTGTGCGTACGCATGCCTCGTGCGACCCACAAGTCCCCCTTTGCGCGTACGCACGGAACACGCACGAAAAACATTCAATTCTGGAAATGCGGGTTGTGCGTACGCATTCCTGGTGCGTATGCGCAACTTCGTTTTTGTGCGTACACATGAAACTCGCACGAAATCAATTCTCTTCTGTTACACCCCTCATGCGTATGTACGGGTCATGCGTATGCATGACCTTAGTTTTCTGCAACTTATGTAGAATTTAATTTTAAACTCTCATAAATTTTTCTACAAAATTCAGTTTTCCTTCATTCTTTGATCATTTTAAAGATATTTCTACTAGCTTTAATTTAAGACAAATCTCATTGAAATCCAAACTCCGAGCGCCAAGTTATAGCTCGTCGAAGTTGGCTAAAAATATTATTTTTACCAATTTCATCTAATCCCTTAATTCCATCCATTCTCAATTCAATTCAATCCTAAACCAGTTCAAAACCATTTCTACCATCCTAAACACTCATTCATCAGTCCTCAACCATTCCAATCCTAAATAACCCACTTCCAACTTATTTAACACATTCAATTAACTATATCCATATTCATCAACAATATGCAACATCCATATATTCAAACTCTCAATCAACCAATAATCAATCCTCTAATTCTCATACAATAATTCACACTGTTCACCTCAACTTATCACATAGGAGATTTTCTCACCCTATCACGGCCTCTGGCCCAATATCACAAATCGTAATATTCATACATCTAATTCTCAATTAAAACTTCAACAGGCATACTCATTTTCATGCAACATGATACCAACATATATTACAATATCCACTTGCAATAATATCACATCACACTCCTCAGTTTCATGTCAAAACACATCAACCAACATGATACTCATACAAGCCATTGTTCAAATACATCAACAATCAATTTCATTCAACTTATTCTAGGGGCAAGTAACCTAGGTTTTCACATAACCTTACATAATTCCTACTCAAAACTACCACCCGTACCTTAATGTCGCAATTCCAAGCTTTCAAGCTTTTCTTTCCAAAATTCCACCAAGCCAAGCTTCCAATTACTCTATTTAACACCATATTATATAATTTGGCACAATATTAAAAACTAGGATTTTCATAAATTGATTAACCAAGAGGAAAAAAGAGTTCTTTACTTTTACCCACTAAAATTAGTGATGAATACCACTAAGAACACAAGCTAGAGAGTCCCTATAACATCAAAATCACCAAAAGTCCTCAATACCAAAACCAAAAATATGTTTTAGCTTTGAATGAGAATATGGGATTGGGATTTCAATTTAATCACCAAACTATTCAAATAGAATTGAAGAGGGAGAGACAAGCTTCGCGTGGCTGCAAATGGTGCGATAATCGGAGCTCCGTAGCAAAAGTTATGGAACTTTAAAGGTGGAGTTAGGATTAGGTTTTCTCCTCTCTTCTCCCTTCTCTAAATTTTAGTTGTCCCCTTCCAAAATGAATGAGGAATGTGCTGAATTGTGTGTTAAGTGTGGGTAATACTTGGGCTTGGGCCCGGTGTAGCCCAATTTCATTTCCTTAGTCTGCTGGCCCAACTTTGGGCTAAAACCCCTTAAGATACACATTTTAATTTGCATCCTAAATATTTTTATTTTTTCAAATTATAAATATTAATTCTCTAATCCTTTTTTGGTCTTATTTAATTTATTTGTTAGTTGTTAATTATTTATTTATTATTTTGCGAGATTTTACATTTCTGTGCTTTTTGGTTGTGCTTTATGGTTGTGTTATCTTAGATTTTTGTTCCCTCGCCCTTGTTGTCGATGTTTACATTTTTGTATAGAGGAATAGGAGTTGTGGTTTTATGACAGGATTTTGTACATATGTACATATATTAAATGTGAATGTAATAGCGTTGTGTATACATATAATTGTATGTATGAATGTGTGGAGTAAAAGAAAAAGTACTTTTGGTTTGTCAAAGAAAACAACCATACGGTTTTGAGTTAAAAGCTCCTATTTTATTATTAAGTATATAGAAGTCGTCGTAATATCCTCGCTATTAGAGTGGCACAGTCGGAAGCGTAACATTCTAATAGTAAAGATGTTACAGTTATATGCCTCAAAATTATTATTTTTGATATTTTTTAAAACTGTGGGAGAAACCAAAATCAAAAGTGTCATGCTTAGATGCCACGTGACCCGTTACATGTTAGGGTGACGTAGATGGACAAAAAAGTCTCTATCATTGTCAGCAGAACAATGCCATTTCTTGCTGCCTTCCTCGTATTTGTTCTTTGGAAATAGAAAATCCTACATTTTTCACATTCTAAAATTGGACGTGTTCCAATGGCAAGTAGTGGAGGAAGCTCAGCCACTTCTAGCCGCCGCAAGATGTAACGACCCATCTTCTAGCACGTCATGATCATGCCAAAAGTAAGGCATTACTAACATAATTCCTTTATTATTTATTTAATATTGAGCCTTTACACGTTAATTTGTTGACAGTTTTTTCAAAAAGTTAAAAGTTTTCCATCAAGAACTGATAACACATATTCACATACTTAATATTAATAATACATTATAGTATTACATACAAAAACCAATTACAAAACCTACTCCTCTGAATAAAACTCCAACTAATAAGGCAATGGAAAAATAAATCCTAACAACAACTTAACTCGCAAACAAATTCTTCTATGCTTCTGCAACTTTGCAATAACCCTTCACACCTGTAGCTGAAAGGGTTGGAAAGAGGGGGTAAGAACTAGGGAGTCCTTAGTAGGGTCGGGGTAGTAGTTAAGTTCATTTTATTCTTTATTACACAGCAAACAAGAAATAGAACAGATACAACTTCAACAAACAAAGAATAGAAAAGCAATTAACCAAAACTACACATACATTCACAGAAATACACAACACAGAAATATGCGCAACCAAATATGATGCATATCTGTTCTATGCAGATCATGAGCTTATGTGTCGGTTTACACCATGCAACCCGACATTACCTAAGAACCAGTTTCAAATATGGTTTTTCATTGCATGCTGTACGTGCATATTGGTCGATATGGTTAAGAACACCATCAGAACGTGATCACCAGCAATCGTCGCAAAGCTAGATGCCATAATATATGCACAATGGAAAACATAAGTCAACAGTACGTAGGTGTCCCTGAGTTTAACAATCAATCAATACGTGGGTTTTTCCGAGTTCAACAATCAATTAATACTGTGGATTTTTCCGAATTCAACAATCAATCAGTACGTGGACTGGACAAGCAGGACAAAACCCTCGCCCTTGCTAGACAAACCTTCAATCACTTAGTTCTCATTTACCGATCCTTATATCTTTCTCAATTTCGAGTTCTCAGTTAGTTTTAGCCATTCTCATTCTCAGTCATTTGTTCTTTCATATTGTTTTTGTAAAACATTATTTCAGCCTTCTTTCTCTACTTTCTATGGCAATTATTCTTTCAAATTATTTCTATTTTCTTTAAATATTCGATTAGAGCAAAAATTCCTTTTTCGTTATTTAAAACTCTTCCTTATCTTTCACCTCTTTCAATGTCTTACATACTATTATGTATTCTCTCATACCTTTTCCTATATATTTTATGAAGAGGATCCAAAAGTTCTAAGATTTGCTTTGTCTTTCTAAAGCTTTTAGAAAAGATTACCGTTTCACTTTTTCATTAACAATTATTCAAACTAAATAATATCTTTAATAAAAGGATAATAATTATATTATTATGAGTAGACTAATATTAATAATAAAAGGGTAATAACATTATTATTTCAATAATAAAAACCTGTTTATTAAAAGTCTTATCGTTAAACTTTTAGGAATTATATTTTAATTTCGAACTTTTAAAAAGATTTATATCTTGAACCAACGTACTCTACGAACTTACTAAAATAATTTATATACATTATAATTATCAAAAAATATCCTTATACTTTTATAAAATATCCATTTTACTCCTAAACTTTTACTCATTACCAAAAATACGCATTAACTTATAAAATTACTATTTTTAACTAAAATCCTTTATCAAAATATAATCTTACCTTCAAAAATAAATTTTGTGTTGGTGTTCACTCTTCCATACCAAAACCGAACCTCTCCTTAAGGTTTTTGTTTGAATTTTAATCAATTTTTGAGCTTTTTGGTTACCGTTTTTTCACGGAGTTCACCTTAATCTTGCAACCACTAAATCTTATCAAATTATAACTTGAAATCAGCCCCAAACACATCCAAAATAGTTCGGTTCACGACTGTCTCCTCAAGGCCAAACCATAAAGTTCATAAAATCACCAATATTTCAACAAAAATCAAGCATAAATCCATTCAATTTCAAGCAATAATCATCAAACTAACAATCACACATCAAGAATACATTTAATTATTATAAAATGATCAAACTCTACCTTCTCCTCACTTTGGTCGAACCATGCAAACTTAGAAAAAGTTATACTGTTGATTTCTCCCGAACAAAAGTGGCGTCAACATGAAGAGGAGGAAGACACAAACAATTTAATCGGATAAAATTTTTTATTGAAGTAACAGAGCTCAAAAAATTGAAGTTGGAAGTTCATGGAAGGATTCACAATTTCTCTCTTCTTTCTCTCAGCTCTTTCTCTTGTTTTTCATCAAAAACGGATCATGCACGGTTGAATGATGATGATTAATGGGATAATGATGATTAGGTGTCTTAAGGGGGGTTGTGTGTTGCAATACAAAGCTGATGAGTCAGCAATTCAAGTTATAAATATCTTAAACAAAAAACTATAAAAGTTGGATATATTAAAACACAAGTAATAATATATATAGGGATGAATAGGTAGGAGTTACTAATATAAATGACATTAGTAACATAATGATTATAAGAATAAAAGATATATGATTAAGTATTAGCAAAGCTAAGTTCATCGAAGAGTATCGATATTTACTCATACTAGCTGATTTTGAACTCGATAATAATATTATTAAATAAACCCTTACTTTAATTAAAATGGGTAAAAATAAAATATCAATATAATAATAATAATAATAATTTTAACTTTTTTAAAATATCTCATTATAATAAAAATTATATAAAAATTCTAATTAATTTAAACTCTAGTTAGCATAAAATCAATCACGTAAAATATCTTATTATAGAACAATTATATAATAATATTAATTAATCCAAACTCAAATGATAATAATAATTATAAAAATTAATTTAACTTTGCCTATTAAAATAGTTTCTAATAAATAGTTCAAACTAATATAATAAATCATAATTATTTCAAACTTTAATAATTATAAAATTAATGTAATTACTTTTAATGAAATAGTCCTCTAAAGATAAGATAATAAATTTAGGTTAATAAAATAAATCGTATATAATCTATAATAGAAGTTTCAATAATATGAGTTGTTACACAAGAGAGATTCGTCTATGAGAGTGCTGATAATCTAATTAAGTAATTATCAAAACAAGGCTATCCTTGCCTCTCAGAGGATCATCTTCATTCAAGTCAGTCACTAACTTTGCATTATCCATATCATCTTTATTCAAGTCAGTCACCAAAACCGCAGGAATAATCTGCCGAAGAAATGTAACGATCTAACTTCTAACACGTCATGATCAATGCTAGTCTCGCCAAGCATTATTTCACGGCTTACCTTACAGCCCGTTCCAACTTACATATATAGAGATGAGTAAAGTATTAAATTAGTCCCCTATGTTTGGGCATTATCCTGTTTTGGTCCTTAAGGTTTAAAGTGTCATATTTGAATCCAAAAAAGTTTTATTTAGCTTCAATGTAGTCCCATCGTGAGATTAAAGTTAAATAATTAACGAAATGTCCTACATGACAGCAGTACAAGAACAAAGTCGATAATCTGAAGAACAAATACAAGCTCCAGAGGCATAAAATCAATCGTGGATGCATCAATACATTTATTTATTATTTTTCTTACAATTTAAATGAAATATTTTCTATAGAATTAAGGAGAATGATAAATAAATGTATTGATGCATCCACGGTTAATTTTGTGCCTTTGGAGCTTGTACTTGTTCTCCAGATTATCGACATTGTTCTTGTACTGCTGTCATGTAGGACATTCCATTAATTATTTAACTTTGACCTCACGGTGGGACTACATTGAAGTTAAATAAAACTTTTTGGATTCAAATAAGACACTTTAAACCTTAAGGACCAAAACAAGATTACGCTCAAACGTAGGGGACCAATTTAGTACTTTACCCTATAGATATTTACAAAAGGAACTAGCCCTCTAAAAGTCTATACAGATCGATCGAGGGCAACTACTACTACTACTGAGGAAACACTGTGCTGAAACAAGGAGAAAATCACTCGGACACAACCGTGATATTGCTACTACTCATGTAACAACCCGAGTTTTTGAAAATTAAATAATGAGTTATTTATAATTTATAATATTTGTTGAGAATTTTATTTTAAAAAAATTATTTTACTAAAAGTAATTAAATAAAATTTTATGATATTTTGAGTTTAAAATTAATTAGGATTATATGTAATTTTCATAAGAATTGGGTATTTCCTTATTTAAAATTTAAAGTTTTAGTAATTAAAAAATAATGAGGTTTTGATAATTAATTTGAATAATTGAGATTTTTAGTGTAATTTTATGAACTGAAAAAAATTAATTAGATTATCTCTAATTTTAAATTAGAGTATTGTAACACCCTACTACTCAGAATTTTACGCTTAAGTCATAGAGCAGAGGTAGTGTGGTGTTACGGACCTCTAAACAGCATAATAAATACATAATAGAGAAGTGGATAATATACTAGGAGCCTTGAAACGAACGGTAAACAAAATCGCGAAAAGTTAAAAGCGCAACGCTCAACGGAAAGGATTACTTGCGTGTTAAGAAAACTAAAGGATCATGATAAAGATAAGCAAAAGAGTAAAGGACAACCAAGGAAGCAGCATAACTAGCCCCTGACTCAGCCTGCGAAACTAAGGCTGGCCGGAGGATATATATATATAAACAAACAAACATAAGTGTTCCCAAAATATCCCAAAATACACCAAAATATCAAAGTAAACTCCTATCTCTCCCTCAACCTCTAAGAGAAGCAGCATACATAAGTTACTTGGAGAGTAAGCTAAATACATATATACATATATACAAATAGAAAGCCAAAACACATCCAAGGACTACTTCGCTTCCTAGGATCCAGACGCCTAGCAAGGAGCCTCTCGACCTGCATCTGAAAAACAACAATACAATATGGAATGAGAACCGGAGGTTCTCAACATGGTAAAAGTGCCACGTATATAAGAAATACGGTCCTGAGAATGCCATAGGCAATTCTAGAACTCCATTATTCAGTTAACCAGCTTAAGTACTAATCAGAAGCCATAAACAGGGATAGGTATTCTAAATCTACCTAACTTACTCAAGTTTAATTCTAAACTTAACGCCAAACTATTTCTCTATTTCCTCCATTCCTCCATCATTCATAATGCAACAGAAACAAGCAACCAAATAAGTTCACGCACAAGTAGTGAGCAGATAGTTCAAATAGCAAGTATAACAGATAGCAGGTGGTATATATATCAATTAGGAAAACCCAAGAAATGCATAACAACCAATACAAACAAATGCATATGATGCATGCCTGTCCTATGGCTGAGGAGCCCATCTGTCAGTTATCCAACTAACCCGACAAGTCCGAAATCCTTAGACTGTCCCCCGTTGCGCATCCCCAGGAGCTATGCATAGAGTTCACATTCAATCATCATATAATCACTCAATGGGGCTATCCATACCCGGGAATTCATACGTGCCTGGTTACCCTTACGAGGTAGGATCAACAGAGTGTCGAGATTCAACCTGGAACACGTGGTGGCAAGCCAAGGTTCTTACCCAGGAAAACTCGTATCTCAGATACTATCATTAACATTTCATAATCATTCATTACTTACTCATCATTTCATTGCACCTTAATACATAACTCATCATATCCCGGAGCAAGTGGGGGCAAAACCACAGTTCTTGCGTCTATCTGGGGAGCCTCTATACTAACCAACCTGGAGCAAGTGGGGCGAAACCACAGCTCTTGCGTTTACCCAGGAGGTACGTTCTCATATGCCCAGGAGGAACAAAGGAGGGGATTCTAACATCCCACCATCTTGCTGGGGGCGATTTTACAATACCAGAAGAAACAGAGAAGGGGATCCTCACCTTCTACCATCTCCTGGGGTCGCACTTTCAAGAAAGAGTGCTCACGTGCGATATTATTTCCTTTCGTTAGCCATTTTTATGACACACACACACACACACACACACACACACACACACACACACACACACACACACACACACACACACACACACACACACACACACACATTTGTACCACCTGCCTTCTCACACCTAAATCACCACCTTTTTTACTTTACTTCACCTCCAAGTTATCTTATTTTCCTAGCTTCTTTTATCTACTGGACCTAGAACCATACTTTAAGCCTTAAAGGAAAGAAAATGGAGATTTAGAAGTGGAAAATTGGTTTAAAAATAGCCAAAATCGATTTTTGCAACAGGCAGCATCCACGCGTACGCGTAGGCCACGTGCACGCGTGGAGCATACATCAAGTCACGCATATGCGTGAATCATGCGTACGCGTGAATATGCACACACGCATACGCATGCCTCTCGTGCATGCGTCGCCAAAATTCCACGCCATGCGTGCGCGTGAACCACGCGTATGCGTGGGTGGACGTTTTTCAAAATGGGCAGAATGCCCAGAAAGCTTGCAACAAACCAATTTTGGCCATTCTGAACACAGTTTTAAACACTCAACTTACAACGTCCATAACTTCGTCTACAAAATTCTATTTTCCACAAAGTTGATATCAATTAAAAGCTCTTAAAACAATCTATTATTTGCAACAAATCACAATTCAAACAAGAATTTGTGGAGTAAATTATGGACCTTCAAAGTTCACCCAAAATCATTTTTACAAAAACACTTTCAAAACCTCATTTTCCCCACATTCACAATTCCTTACCTATAACACGTACATTTGCTAACACATCCATTTCTACCTCATCAAGAACCATTTCAAGCTATTTTTAACCAATCCAATGAGCCATCATCAACCCTCACACATACATTAAACCATCAACTCACATAACAACTTTTCAATAACAAACATCAACCATAATCATCAATCTATATCAACACCAACACAACCCATCATAAGCAAGTCCAAGGGCATAAAATTAATAACCTCAAGGCCTCATAATCCCAATATATGTTCACCAACTATTACGCTAACAACAATACAAAGCTACTCATTAAATGCTATTAACAATTCAACTTATCCTATGGTTCCTCTAACCTAAGTTTTTACAACACTGTAAATATTAAACATGCGAAACTTAAACCATACCTTGGCCGATCACTTAATTCATCCAAGGCAGCCTCTCAATACAAAATTACAGCCCCTCCAAGCTCAATCAAACAACCCCAAAGCAAGCCTTGGTCACCAACAAACCTCCAAGTAATCCCAATTCAATTCCAATACATAAACACCCACTTAACCTACACCTAATATATATATATATATTCCAATTTAGTTTTCCATTACAAATACAAGATTGAGATAGGGTTAGGATGCTCTTACCATACCCATATGCTCAATAGCTTGAGCTCACAAGTTCCGGAAGCTATTTTGAACCTAGAACACAAAAATTGGACAAGATTCACCATAGGTTTTCAAGTTTACCAAAGAAAGAGGGATAGAGATTCTGAACCTAATGGGAAGCTTACGAGAGAAATTGTTCGGATAGAAAGGTAGAGCTTGACGCGCTGGACGCGTGGCCGCAAACGGTGCAGCGATCGGAGCTCAAACGAGGAAGATACGGTGGTTTGAAGATTGGATGAGGGTTACGGATCTCCTCCTCTTCCCCTTTCTGTTTGCTGCGTGGTGTATGAAGTGAGGAAGAAGAAGCTGATGCTTCTTTTATATTATGGGTCTGGTTGAACCCACGGAACCGGTTTGGGCTCCGGTTCAACCGGTTCGACCCTTCCGGTCCGATTTTGGGCCAAATTTTCGAAATTGATATTAAAATTCTTGTTTTGACGATCTCTATCTTATTTTAATATTATTTTTGCATTTTTAGCTTTCCTAATTAAAATGCAATTTATTAACTAATTAATTACCGATTTTAGCGGGGTTTACAAGTACTTATCTTAAAACAATTTTTAAGTTGATAAATATTTAAAGTAATTTTAATGGATTATATTTGGTCTTAAACTACTATTCTACCTTCAAATTTGATCAAAATACCTATTTTACCCTTATCCCTTTATAAAATCCCTAACTCTAATCCTAAAATCCCTAATTTCACAAAAACACATACTAACACTAGCTCCTTCACCCAACCACCACCCCTATCCCCTTTCAACCTAACAGAACAAGAGAGGGAGAAGAGAGGAGAAGAGAGGGAGAAGAAGAAGAGAGGAAATGCAATGGAGGAGAGGAAAAGGTCGTGCTTTGTCGTCGTTGATGGCCACCGCTGCCATTGAGCCGCCACCAAAGAAAGCCGCTGCCACCGTTGAGCTACTCCGTCATCGTCACCAGGGTCCGCCGTGGAGGGGAGCGTGAATGGGAGAGAACATGGGGCTCTCTGTCGCCGGGAACAGCGTTGTTGATGTTGGAGAGGGCTGCCGGGATTACTATTCTGATTCCGTATAACTTGTCCTGTCTTTGTTTATTTCTATTCGTTGCCCAGCCTTGGCCAAAGCGGCGAAGCCCTCTGCCGTGTAAACCTCGGGAAATTAATAAATAATTATTTAAGTAGAGAGCGAAGTTGAGACCGAATTCTTATTGCGAGAGAATTTTCACCTTAGAGATAATTTGAGTGTGCGATAGACTTAGTGTTGAAAGCCTGATTAGTCTCAATTGTATTACGTAAGGTAACACTGTTATAATCGGCATAACTTGGGAGTTAGTTGAAGGGAGTAATAGGAAAAAAATCCGTTTGACTAAGTATTTCCCTGTGGGGAGCGCCGGTTATGTCAGTGAAGAAGAAAGACAACAACAAGAAGGTTTATGCAAGGAAGAGAGTGTGCCAACGAATCTTCTCGACTCAATCTAGTCTGCTTTGGAATTCTATCCCAAAATTCTTCTTAAATGATTTGACCATCTTTCCAATTTTATTCTGTACTTGCATGAATCTTGTCTCTTTTAGGATGAGCCTGAGCTTATCTTAGTATAATCACGTAATCTTTGATCTTGGGAACCTGTTGTAAGTGGGGTTTCTCTTCTTCGAACCTTGCATTCCTTTTGACAACAGTCACGACTTACTCAATTCGATAGACTTCGTTTTCTCTCTATCAATGTTTTAATTTGAATTCCTTTATTGATATGCACCTTAGTTCTTATCCTTGTGCCTTTCGTTATTTTCTAAGACTTAGTTTGATCACTATACATGACATCTTTCTGCTTTCTAGCAAACACCGTTTATATTGTTTGGTCGCCTTTGAGCCTAATATCTTTCTGGAAATTAATTCGAGCTTAGTTAGCATCTCTAAAATTCATAGATATAACTATTAAGAGTTTAGATCCTTAGGGAAAGACTTCTGAACGCGGGAGATGAAATGTGTAAGTATGCAACATTAAAGAGAGTTTTGGAGCCTTAATTCTTGTCGACCGTATTGCCTGTGATTAAGTTGACGTGCCAGGATGCACCGATTGTATGGATGCCTGAATGCGAATAAAGCTTTTGGACCTTAGGAGAAAAACAAACCTCAATGCCGGTATTCGTAATACCCGAACCTAATGAACTAATTGAGGACTACTGCGATGCATTATCGAAGGGCTTAGGATATGCGGGGATGCAACATCATGATGTGGTGATGGACATCCTAAGCAGGAAGTCTCTGAGTGTTACTTGGATGCTGATTCAGGAGGAAGAATTGTTAAGTGAGTTTAGAGTCTTAATTTGGATGTTGAGAAAGTGGCTGGAGGAGTTGGACTGAATCAATTGCAACTATAAATAATGGAAAGGCTGAAATTCAGGAAAGCGCAGGATTCTCGCTCATGTGAGGAAATGCCGTTTGGTCAAGATTCTCGTTTAGGTAAGAAAGTGCTGCTCATGCAAGAATATCCTTTGGGTTAGAAAATCTCTTTTAAGCAAGTTTTCAGACAACTTCTCTTTCAAATTGCTTTTGGAATACGCTTTTTCGCTCCATTCTTTTCGATCCTTTGAGGCTATTGATTTATCTTAACCCTGAAATACTTAAAGAAATTTCATATTGGTATTAAATGGCATAAAAATATATTAAGAAATTAATAATTATGAACACAATTTTTTTTTCATACACAACTTCATCAAAAGTAAGATTCGAAAATTTTAATTAATTAAACTAAAATTGTATAAATTAATTGATAGATTCTATACTTTTTAACATAATTTAAAATGATAAAATGAAATTTATCACTCAACTTATTTTCTGAAGTTGTTTTTATGTGAATTTCATCTTTTTTAAATTCAGAAGATACCTAATTTACTTATAATTACTTAAGGAGTTTATTTTGAGCAAATATTAAATAGTACATAATTCTGTTAATTATCAAAACTCAATTTGAGATATCTTCTAATATCTACCATGTAGATACTATGTATCCTTCTTTCTTTTACTAAGACAAAATTGCATAATCTTTTATGTGCCCTTAGGTATTTAAATCCATTTAGATCATTTTATGTTAATTTTTCTTGCTTTTGTCAAAGTGTATTATGTGCTAGTTTAGATTAACTTTTTTTTTCAGTGAAAAAAGTACTTTTTTTAAATAAAGTTCTTTTATTTAATTTAAAATCTATTTGGATACGTCTTTTAAAAAAAATATTTTTATTAAAAAAAATAAATTATTTATTTTTCTAAAAACTAGCAATACCTTACTTTTTAAAAAAAAAAACAAAAATAAAAGATGTTTTTAATACTTAAAAACTCTTTAAAAAATTTAAATAAAACAAATAAATATTTTTTTAATTCAATTCAAACTGACCCTATAATCATTAACATTTTGTATAGTTTATCACGAACTAATTTTTTTGAAAATGAAACATCGTCACGTAACATGACCACGTCTTTTGTATTTATAGCAAATGTTCCTTCTAGCTGAAATAGGTAGGCTACATGCATGAGAATTTTACTTTTATGTTTTTTGGTTGCGAAATTTTTACATTTTTCTTTTTCAGTTTTACAATACATCAATTGGCTTTTCTTTTGATATCCAGAACTAGATTTTTTAAAAGCGAACCTTTGATTAACAAGCAATTTGTCAAGATTTTCATAATCTTGAATAAATCTAGCTAAATCTTGATAAAACAATGCGTCAACGATCAATTTTAGAAAATTGTTATAGAAAAAATCTAGTTAAGCTCTGATTCATTATGTGTTGAAGAGGGAAACAAGGAAGTTGAATTTGATGCATTTTCTCCTCAAAATTTAAATGGGATCGGATTAACTGTTCTAGTCTTCCATTGCGTGAATCTAATCCTCAAAGTTGGTGTTCCAGTCATGTTGCTTACTATTGATCAGTCCAATTAATTATATAACGGTATGAGGTTGCAAGTAAGGAGATTGTGCAATCATATCATAGAATGACTAAGCTTGATTGGCAATAAAATTGATGGGTTCCAAATATGAATCATATTTCCAATAATGAACATTGCCTTGAAATTTTAGAGGAGATAGTCTTCAATAATTGTTTCCTTTGCAACGACTATAAATAAATTGCATGGTCAAACTTTGTTAAGAGTTGGAATATAATTGCTCAGACCAGTATTCATTTATGGATAATTTTATGTTGTTTTGTCAAGATTGAAGAGAAAAGAAGGTTTGTGTCTTCTATTGAAGGACGACTGTGATAACTCAAATTATTTTTGATAATTTATTTCATAAATTAGTCATCATGATTATAATTTGGAAAAGTCTAGGAGACCAGCAATTTTTGTATTTTCTGGCCAGCACTTAACCATCAAAATAAAAGTGAGTGATCTCCCACCATTAGATGTAATCTCACACCATAAAAACACTATTGATGGTCAATTGATGGTTACAAAACATCAAAATTATTGGCCCCCTAGCATTCCTCTTATAATTTCATGTAATAATTGTAGATTTGTTAAATAAAATTAAAGTTGATGGATTAAAATAGTTAATTAAGGATCGAGGAACATAAAGAATATGAATGAGATAGAAATGAATATTTTGGAGAGAAAAAAGTCACTAAAACATCACTCCAAATAATTTGAGCGAAAATTCACTTATTCACGTTTAATTTATATATTAAGAAGATTTTATTATATTAATATATTATTACTATTTAATTAGCATTTTATGAATGTGAAATGAGATTTAATTAATTTTATCACCTTAAATTTACTATTATTTTGAATGTTATAATTTTTTTTCAACATTGAATAAACAAATCAAATATAAACAAATTTTAATTGGATTGAAAAAATAAAATAACACTAATTCAATTCTATTTACAAAATTATATGAGATATATTTTTAAATTATATGAAAATAGTTATGTTTAAAGAATTACATCTCTTAATAGAGTTGTGACTTGTTAAAGAGTTTTAACTTATTAAAAGATTGTGACACATGGAAGAGTTATACATAATAAATTCCGAGGTGGGTTACCAGAAACGAGATGAGGATTAGGTCAGTCAACCATTTTAAATTTGTTTCTTGGTGTATTTTTGGGACGATGATTTCGGAGTACCTATAAAGAACTCAATGTCAAAATCATCAAGTATTTTAGTAAAATAGGGTTAGAAGTGAAGGATATTTTACCTCAAGTGTGATGATATTTTGTCCCTAAAGTTTACTAAAAATTTTAAAATTATTTCTAAGTTTCAATTTGTTTAAATTTTATCCTAAAAGTTTTCGATTTTTCATCAATTCTACCCTTTAAATTGACCCCGTTTAAATCAGTCATAGACGTTAGTGACGTGGCAAAATAGAGTGTCTGATGTGGCAAAGAAAGTAAAATCTCCAAAATACCCATGTGTGTGTAACCCAGGTATACCAATAGGCTTCCTTTTTCAAATGTAACCCATTTGTCTTCCCTTTGGCACGAAGGAACATAGCCAGAGAAACAGAGTCGCACGATGAAACTTGGTGGGTGGTCAGATGTTGCGCCGTTGTCTCCAGTCCACCGCGACGACGTGCAGGATAGCGCAGATGGCGACGCCGTCGAGGCCGAGGGAGGAGTCTAGGACAGGGTTCAGTCATCAACAAGGAAGTCTGGAATAGCGCTGTTCTGATCAAGGTTTCTGACGAGGTAGGCCACCATTTAATTTTGAAACTGCATTGTTTGAACAATTAGGGTTTAGGCTTTTTTTTATCATTCTTGATTGCTGTTAGGGTTCTATTGCATTTAGAGATTGAGGAATTTTTGTTCTGATTTCGTGAAAAATATCATGTTTACGTGGTCTATATTTTTTAATGATTAGTTACTCTGTTCTCTGTTCTAAATATGTTTTTATAATGGCAGGATGGATGATTTCAGTGTTAAGGTTCATCACAGGGGTAGTAGGTTTTGTAGTGATAAGGGTAAAACTGAGTATATTGATGATGAGGTGACAATAGTTGACTGGTGTGACAAAGATAAGTGAAGTATCATAGAGACATATGATGTGGTTGGAAAACTTAGGTACATTACAGAGAATATTAGGATACCGTGGTATAAAGATACTGAGTTAGGATTAGAAGGGTTGAAGTTGTTGAGAGGTGATGAAGAAGTAATGGAAATGGCAAATATAAAAGTTGAAAAAAAGGTGGTTGACTTATATGTGGTGCATAAGACTTCAGTCCTGATGATTTCTATTATGACATTGGTTATTTAGATGTTGGGAGTGGGAGTAAGGTTGTTGAGGAAGAGTGTGTGGATGCTGATAGTGGGCCAAGTAATATTAGAGATGCCCAAAATATTGAAGTAGAGGCCCAAGGTGGAGGGGTGGATATGGAGGCCCAAATTCAGGGATTAATTGATGTCCATTTAAATGTTGAAGTGTTGGTGATAGGGACAATAGTGAAGAAGAGGATGACACTGATGACCCAGATTATGAGGTTAATTTTGATCTTCATTTTAGTGATAGTGAAGATGATTATTGTGGTGATGATGGGCTATTGGATATTGATATAACTCTTGGGGAGATGCACCAAGACATAAAAAAGTCTAAGAAAAGTAAGAGTGCTGTGGAGAAATTAAAGAAAACTAAAAAGATGGTTGTTTAAAAGAGAAAGAGCTCTCCTTTAAGCGATGATGAAGTATTGAACAGTGATGAATTAGAGGAGCTATCAAGTGAGGATGATGAAGTCAGCAAGAAGAAATTTTCCATTCACAAGGAGTTGAAGGATATGAGCAATTATAAGTGGGAGGCTGGAACTCTTTGTTGGGAATAAGTAGTATGACCACAATCCAATCAATCACGTGTCAAATAATTTGTTATTGTTATTATATTAAAATGTTAATATAATAACGTCCTTGATTAAATTTAGAGATTTATCATTGTGATAGTGATCATAATATTGAGAGATAAATCTTTTATAATTTAATCTAAATTGTTCTTGGTCATAGGATTATTAAAAAGGACATTAATAATCCGGAAAGATCATAATATATATAATGGTCTTCATTGGATGAAGATTAATAGATCTCATTTATTAAATTATATATATAGATAGTGCATATAGAGATTTGACCATTGAACTGACTCACTTTGAGAATTCCTAATGGTTATTTAACCGCTATTTGTCAATAGGATATTCTCAAGATGAACATGTATAGAGTTTCCTTTGACCTGCGACTGTCATAGCAATTAACAATGTAGTTATTATACTTTGATTCCGGACACCTAATACCCTAGGTGCTGTTGAATGGATATTGGGTATAATTTAAATACTTGTAGAATTAATTATTAGTCAATAAGGAATCCGTCAACTCTCGGTAAAGAGTTTGAACTCTATGATTATAATGATTGAGATGATAAAACCTTGTCAAGGGATTGAATGAATGAAGAAATGAGTTTCTTAGGTCATTCACAATTCATTATAATAATTGTCAAACTCTAACTTGTTACCATTATTATATTGAACTGTGAATGACCTAAAGAAACTCATTTCTTCATTCATTCAATCCCCTTGACCAAGGTTTTATTCATCTCAGTCATATAGAGCTCAAACTCTTTATCGAGAGTTGACGGATTCCTTATTGACTAATCATTAATTCTACAAGTATTTAAATTATACCAATATCCATTCAATTAGCACTCTAGGGTATTAGGTGCCGGAATCAAAGTATAATAACTACATTGTTAATTGCTATGACAGTCGCAGGTCAAAGGAACTCTATTACCATGTTCATCTTGAGAATATCCTATTGACAAATATGCCGTAATTATAACCATTAGAAATTCTCAAAGTGAGTCAGTTCAATGGTCATATCTCTATATGCACCATCTATATTATATAATTTAATAAATGAGATCTATTAATCTTCATCCAATGAAGACCTTATATATATAATTGATCTTTCCGGATTATTAATGTCCTTTTTAATAATCCTATGACAGAAAATTTAGATTAAATTATAAAGATTTATCTCTCAATATTATGTCACTATCACAATGATAATTCTCTAAATTTAATCAAGGACGTTTTATATTTATAGAACATTTTAATATAATAACAATAACAAATTATTTGACACGTGATTGATTGGATTGTGGTCATACTACTTATTTCCAACACTCTCTATGCAACAAGAAAGGATTTCAAGGAAGCCGTGACATCATATGTTGTTCACACTAGGAGAAACATAAAAGTGTGGAGAAGGGTGTGAATGGTTTGCATATGCAGTGAAGATGGCCAATGAAGATAGTTGGCAGCTAAGAACTGTTAATAATCATCATTCTTGTAACACTATATTTGACATAAAAGTGATGAAGTCGAAGTGGCTGGCGAAGGTTTTCAGGAGAAAAGTGGAAGAGAATCCGAAATTAAAGCTGGGCACCATACAAAGTAGGACTTTAAGGAAGTGGAATGTGCAAATTTCAAGAGCAAAGGCATTTCAGGCCAAACAGATTGCACTGGTTGACATTAATGGAACTTTTAAAGAACATTATAGAAGACTTTACGACTATTGCCATGAGTTGCTACGCACCAATCCTGGTCTATGAAGTTGCAAGTCCAATTACCTCTAGCAGCCCAAACTAAGCACCCCGATACATCAGTGGACTTAAGTCCACGATTTCATAGGATTTATATTTGTTTAAAAGCTTGCAAAGAGAGCTTCATGAAGTGTAGGCCCATGATAGGATTCATGGTTGTTTTTTGAAGACACCGTATAGAGGATAGCTATTGGTTGCTATGAGGTGGGATCCGAATGACCAGATGCTACCGATCGCATATGCAATCGTAGAAGCTGAGACAAAAGATTCATGGAAGTGGTTTCTCTCAAACTTAATTACTTAATTAATGACATAGGAAAGGATAAATTATTACAAAGCACGTTCATGTCTGACCAACAAAAGATAATCTAATAACTTGTATTTTTAGTGTAATTAAGATTCTGCATTATATATTGATATTCTTTTAATTTTAGCGTATTTAAAATTATGCACTATATATTAATGTGTAGTTAAAAATGCTGTAAATTTAATAATTTGCCTTCTGCTATTGAGCTTACATCATTTTGAAATTTCCTCATGAATGATTGTATTCTTTTAATCTTTTCACTGTTGAGATGTTAATAGAGCAAATGTTGATGGAATTTTATTTTTTCTTGTTGACCAATTGGATCTCGTCAGAGTGTTGAGTTGTTATAAATTAAAGGATGCTTCTCTCTTATTTGGTGATTAATTATTATATTAAATGACTATCAGATTATGTTTGGTGTTGTATTAAATCATTATATTAAATGATTATGTTTGCTTCACCGCAGTTTCTATGATGAGCTTAATGATTACGCTTGGCTTCTGAGCTTATATAGGTCACAAATTCTTTTATGAGTGTACACTTTTTGCTGATTAATTATTAGCTTAAACAGTATTGTTTAGTGTTAATGAGATTTTACACCAATATTTTGCTTATTCTTGTGATACTTGTAACTAGTGCGTAGTGGTGATGAGTTTGTATTATTTAAAATTCGACACTATATATTTTTTGGTTAAAATTCTGCACCTTCTATATGTAGGGTTTGGTGTCAACTTTTGATGAATTACTTTCAGGTGTTGATCACAAATTCTATGTGAGACATCTTTATGCCAACTTCAAAAAAAAAATTTATGGTTGAACCTTAAGAAAAGAATGTGGAGAGCTGCAAAATGTACATATCTAGCAGCATGGAAAAAAGAGTTGATGGATATCCGAGCCATTAGTGAAGGTGCCTATCGACACTTGATAGGAATTCGTCCAAAGTATTGGACTAAATCAATGTTTGAATTTTATCCCAAATGTGACGCTCTTGTTAATAGTATGTGTGAAAGTTTTAACTCTGCAATTGTTGAATCAAAGAAAAAACTAATATTGACAATGCTAGAAGATATTAGAGTTTATTTGATGAAGAGATGGGCTGAAAATAGGGTACTAATTGAGAAGTATAAAGATGGCATTCTTCCTAGGATTAAGCTTAAGTTACAAAAGGAAATAGGTGCTTTTAGGTGGTGATTTTCGGTAGCTGTCGAAATTTCAAAGTTTGAAGTCATAAGAGGCAGTGAGAAATTTGTAGTAGACCTTCTGAAGAAAGAATGTACTTGTAGAAAGTTTTAGATGACTGATTTATCTTGTCCACATGCAGTAGTATAATTAATTGTGCTAAAGATGATATTAGAAAATATGTTGCAAGCTGTTTCACTAAAGCTGCTTTTGTGGCTTGTTATACCTCCATGATTAACCCTTGTAATGGATACACTATGTGGGAGAGAACTACTCATCCAGATGTGATGCCTCTACCACACAGAGTGCCAAGTGAGAGGCCTAAGAAGAAAAGAGCAAGAGGGGAAGGTGAAGAACCACAGGGCTAAGCACATCTAGGCTCGGGTTACAACAAAAATGTTCTCGTTGTCTAAAATTGGGTCACAACAAGCGAGGCTACCCTCTTAAAAGGCCAAGCATGAGTACTTGTCCATTAATTATGGTTCCATATTTAACATTGTTTCTTGTGTTGTTTACCTCATTATAACTGTAATTGTTGCTATTTTTTGTTGATGCATCATAGGAAACTGCTGCCACATCCTCAGCATCGCCAGCCCAAAATAACAATGCTGGAATTGGTGCAACATCCTTAGCATCGCCAATCCAGCACAACAATATTGGAACTGCTGCAACCGTTACAACATTGCCAGCCCAGAACAACACTGCTAGGAACACTAGATCTACTCGGTCAGTACATAAGAGGATCAGATTGGCCAATGTTGCAGCAAGGCCTAACACCCAACTAAAAGGACACAAAAAATTTTAGCCACCAAAACCAACTAGAATGCTTAGGAGCAACTCAACTTTAAGTGCACAAGGACAACCCTCATCACAAGGGAGTCAAACTCAAAGTGCTCTCACAGGATCTTAGTTGGCAGACATCTTGTATTTGGTGTTTCTTTTGAAAAAATAAAAAATGTTGGTATTTTGTATTAAACTATGTGGGACCAACTCTTCTTTTGTTACTGAATTATTTTACTAAAGATTTATGTAATTAAAATTTTATTTTGGTTATGATTTATGTTAATTGGAGATTATCTTAAATAACAACTTATGTTATTTTGATAATGACTAATGTGATTGATTCATTCATGCAATTTTTTTATTAGTGCACTGCTGAAATTATCTCTCATTACTTGAGTTTGTCTGTATCATGTAAGATAATTTGTGACAACAGGTTCTTAATGCCGATTTTAAATCTAAACTATTTTAATCCTTTCAGGAGTATTTTTGAAACATAATTTAAACTTCAAGAACAACTACATTAGCAGGTTTTCGAGTTGAGTACACTTTTGTAACTGATTACAAATGGCTACCCTATTCTTACTTCTACTAATTTCAGCAGTCCCAAGCACATTAATATTCTAATCTCAAATGGGTTCCATTCTTCACCCACAAATAAAACATTAAAATTACCATAAACCAACCTATAAACTAAAAATAACAGCCACCAACAGTTTGCATTTAGCATAAACTAATTTAGCCTTCAAGGTAGAAATTCTTATCTTCAATCTTGCAACCTCAGCCTCTTCTATCTCCCGCAACTCCATCTGCACAGGAAAAAAAAGTGCACTCCTTCCCAATCTACAGCAAAAACAAAAAAAAAACTTGAAGAAATTCATGAAGACATCAAAATAAAAAGCACTCAAACTTACATAAAAGTATACACAGCCCCAAAATTTCTGGCCAGAATTTTCTGATGTCTTTGACCATCTCAGTACAGGGGGTTCACCACAGTTGCATGTAAGCGTTCGTCATTGTCGACTGCTTTTTTGTGATGATGATACAGAGCCTTAAGAAGCCATTAGTTAGGGTTTCTTGTTTTTACAGAGTGAAGAAGATGAAGACGAAAATGAAAATGAAGAAGTAAATTTAGGATTTCAGGTTGGAATTTTTAGCCATTTTATTTTTGTAATATAAATTTTTAAGTAAAAAATAAAAAATATTTTAAAAATGACTCACACACAATGTTGCCACATCAGAATCCCTTTTTTGCCACGTCACTAACGTTTGTTTGTGATTTCAACGCTGTTAACGCTCAGGAGTAGAATTGATGAGTAGAATTGATGCAAATAAAAAATTTTGGGATAAAATTGAAGCAAATTGAAATTTAAGGGTAATTTTAAAATTTTTAGTAAATTTTAGGGACAAAAAGTATGATTTACCCTTTATGTAAAGTAATTTTACATATGCATTCAATCATGTAACGTCACATCATTAAAAATAAGGATAAAGTATATTTTTTGTCCCTGAAGTTTGCTAAAAGTTTCAAAAATATCCCTAAGTTTTGATTTGTTTCAATTTTGTCCCTCAAGTTTTCGATTTGCATCAATTTTACCCTTATTACTAATTTTTTGATAATTAATATTTTTCTTTCCAAATATACCCTTCCCTTATACCTATCATCGTCATCATCATCACAACCCTCTGTCTCTCTTTCTTTCTCTTTTTTCATCCTCATCGTCATCTCCACCACCATCATCATTATTGAGTAACCACTGTCAACCTCTTCATCGTCACCGACCAAACCCCTCATTCTCCTTCTTTCTCCTTACTTCTTCGATGACCACCACCCTTTTTCTTCTTCTTCGCACAAACCCAGCAACAACGAAGCCATCACTCTTCCTCCTTCTCTGTTAGCAAACCCAGCCTCATTAATTATTAGTACTAGTTGGGTTAATACCTTTTTTTTTTGTTTCCAAATTTCACACAAAGCAAAGCAAAATCCTTTTGCTGCCATACCAACCTGAAACTATGACCCCAACAACAAAGTTTCTTCCTTTTTTTTTTTTGTTTCCAGATTTAACACAAAGCAAAGCAAAATCCTTTTGCTGCCACACCAACCTGAAACCTTGACCCCAACAACAAAGTTTCTTCCTTTCAACTTTACTCGTACTATACCTCATTGGAAAATTAATAACACAAAAAATAAATGACAAAGAACCAAACATGATCTATTTCAACACATTTTTTCTCATTTCTAAAAATGTCAACATCCAAAACAAACAAATTTATCATCATGACCATAATCATACTCCAACCTCCTCCCCTCTCGCAAAAAAAAAAAAATTAAAAAATTAAAAAAGAGAGAAAATAAGAAGAGGATGATGAGAGAAAAGACCACGTCTTTAAACACCTGCATCATCAAAAAGTATGGGTTTTTTTTTTAAAACTTCATTGTTGGGCAAAAATGCATGCTTTTTGAAATTTCAATGAACATATTGAGAGTGAAAAGTGGTAAGAGCATTGCTAGAGGGATCCTGCGAGAAGAGCTCCTCCAAAAACCGGTTCCATAGAACCTATCCCACATCTCATTCTCTGTTTGCTAACAGAGAAGGAGGAAGAGCGATGGCTTTGTTATATCTGGGTTTGCGCAAAGAAGAAAAAGGGTGGTGGTCATCGAAGATTGGGGCTCAACGGAGATGGTGGTGATGGAGATGGAGAGTCGGAGAAAGAGAGAAAGGAAGAGAGACAGAGGATTGTGATGATGATGGTGGTGGAGAAAACGGTGAAGATGAAAAGAGAGAAAGAAAGAGAGACAGAGGGTTGTGATGATGATGATAGGTATAAGGGAGGGGTATATTTGGAAAGAAAAATATTAATTATCAGAAAATTAGTAATAAGGATAAAATTAATGCAAATCGAAAACTTGAGGGACAAAATTGAAACAAATCAAAACTTAGAGATATTTTTTAAACTTTTAACAAACTTCAGGGACAAAAAGTATATTTTACCTTAAAAATAATTACTATTTTTATTGACCGTATGAATTATCATCTAAAAAAATAGATGTAATTATATGATTATATAAAATTTTTTATACTATTAATATATTAAAATTAAAAAGTAAAAAATTACAATTACTAAATCGAAGGATTAGGGTTGGGGATTGATCCCGTAGCCTGACCTAATTAACCTGGCCAATTGGGCCGAGTCGAATTCTATTGGGTCCCTATTGAATTGCAGTGCAGTCATTCTTTTGGCGGTTTCGGGCTTGAGAACTTTTAAGCTCATGTAAAACAAATGTAAATATTCATAAGAATTAATACTAAAATAATAATAATTGTTGTGAAATATAAGTATTACTATAAGTATATAATAACAACTAATTGAACTAATGGAAAATGTGGAAATCGAAGAATCCTATTATTGTTTTTGATAACATCTTTTAAAATGAACAAGTTGGTAAAGTAGTAAAATAAAAAATTAATTATTTTAAAATTAAAATAATAAAATACATATTTTATAAAAATTATAAAATTAATGATAATTAATTTTTTATTTTATTATTTTATCAACTTTTTTATTTTAAAAATCTAAATTCATTTATTTGATTGTATCGTTTATGTATTATTGTATTAATAGGCAGTAATATGTTAAGTTTTAGTAGTTTAAATAAAAATTAAAATATTATATTTTATAAATTTAGACATCTATTCTATCTATCTACTTAATATATTAAAATTAGATTTTTTTTCTGTCTAATAAAGGTGACGTGTTGATTTCTCGTGACTCATTTTTTCCTCTAAAATGAATGAAATTTTTTATTCTAAATTATTTTATAAAAAATAYMTTTAT
>QBTX01002786.1:0-15110 GCA_003063285.2 Arachis monticola | reverse complement strand
AACTCAAGTAGTAATTATTCTTACATAAAAGCCGAAACGAGAGGATCGAGACGCAGAAGCAAGTCATAACTGTCATATAAGCAGAAGTTGTTGTCAAACACTCCTTCATTTCCCTCACGTTAGCAACGTGTTCACCCCTGCCTCCTTGCACCAAGCTTGCTTGCTTCATCATTGGCCTTCATTGATCAATAAAATACATCAAAGTATTGCATAATCACAAGATAATGCATCATTCATAGCATCAAACAATTCTTTGTATAAATCTGATGAAAATGCACAAAATCAACCATGTTTGATTGAATCAAGACAAGCATGAATTTCTCATCCAAGCACTTACTTGCCTAAGAAAGTCATGAAACAACCTAAAGCATACAAAAATGGCTAGTAAAACTAGCAAGATGCCCTGGCATCACCTATCATCTGAGTTCTCCTTTCATTTATACCCGAGACTTTGGCATAGAATGATACCATCTTATTGTATTTTAAAGTTTTTTTTTTTGTTTTTTTTTGGTTTTTGTTGATAATGCTGATTTCCTGAAGGAATTAGAGTGACAATGTAACGGTTCTAGATCCTATGCCTCTTCATTGAATACTATTGTACTCTATATTCTTCTTTGGCGAAATCTTACAGTTATTCTATCAAATTTACATCTTTATAAGCATCTCCCAAAGTAAAAGTAAAAGTAAAAGAGAAGTAGAAAAAGCAATCCTATATCAGCCATTTTATTTTTTCTTATTTTCTGTTTATATTATGCGCTTTGGCACGACAATTCAACATATACTGAATCCCATCAAGCCAGAACTGTTTGTCTCTTTTACTCTAACATTCAAACTCTATTATCCTTTCTGCAGTTTTAATTCCGAAATATGCCCTCTTTTCTATTAAGTCTTCTTTCTCTCTTCCCGGCCAAGCTTGGACATCTTTGCAGACTCCGGTGACTATACCTGCGATTTTATAGGCTACCTTAAAGCATTGGTTTTCAGATTGTGGAAAAGAATAGTTATGAATGAAACTTTGAGCTTACATTTCTTCTTTTTGGTGAATGTTCCTACCATGTGCTTGCTCTTCATTTTTACTATAACCTGTTGTAATTTTGTTAGAACATTCCATGTAACTATTTAATTGGAGATATCAACAAAATCAGTGGTTAGATTATCTCCTAGCCTATTATTTTTGGGTGTATTTTTTTGAGTGTCTTCTAGCAATTACCTGTAAATTTGAATTATATTGAAAGATACTTGCTTCCAGTGAAGATCTCCTGCATTTGACATTCAGAAAGAAAGGGATACTTTGTGTTATAAATATAAACTTCTATGTGCATTTGCCATTTGTTTTAATTTACTTCAATTTATAAAATATTTTAAGGATACCTTTTCTTGTACGCTTTAGAAGCTCCCCTCCTTCGAAAACAGAGGATTTTTAAGGATTTTTCTAGGATTTTCTTAGATTTTTCTAAGGTTTCTAGGATTTTCTATTGTTTTCTTAGAGTTTTCAAGTTTTTTTTTTTTCTAAAGTTTTTCTAGGGTTATCTAAAGTTTTCTAGGGATTTGTAGGGTTTTCTAAGGTTTTTTTTTTTTTTTTTTTTTAGGATTTTTAGAATTTTTAGGGATTTTCTAGGATTATCTAGGTTTCTAGGATTTTTTAGGATTTTTCTTGGATTTTCTAGGGTTTTCTAGGGTTTGTTAGGTACTTAGGTTTTTTAGGATCTTCTAGGGTTTTTTTTTTCTAAAGTTTTTCTAGGTTATCTAGGGTTTTTTTAGGGTTTTTTAAAGTTTTCTAGGGTTTTTTTTTTTCATTCTTTAGGGTTTTTTTAGGAGTTTTCTAGTATTTTTTAGGATTTTTTAGGGTATTTTTTAGGGTTTTGCTTTTTTTTTTGTTATATATATATATAACATATCTTTATAACATATACAATATATAGGATGTAAGTTAGTTACACTCAATTTCCAATCCTCTAATTTGTCATATTTTGACATAGTTTATATTCGTATTTAAACTATTTTAATTTATTCCAATTTAGCCTCTTAAATTTTATTGTTTAAAATTTTGAAATATTTTGATTTTTATTCAAAATTTAATTTGATCTTTAAATATAAAGAAATATTGTTTAAACTAATAAACTATAACAAAAATAAATAAAAAATCTAAAGATTTCAAACTAAATACATGAGTGACAAACCCCCCCCCAAAAAAAATACCCCAACGACTATACATCCATTTTCTCTTTGCTTACCCAACAATACCCACTACTTTCAAATCTCCATATTCTTCTCCACAACCCCTCAGTCTCCGGTCATAGACCAGACACGGCAGCCACTCTTTCTCCAGCATCCCTCTGATCTCTTCATTGTACACCGTTACTATTGCTGTTGAGGCTGCAACCTTTGAGGTCGATGCCGATCTGCTCACTTCTCCTCTCTTCGCTGCTGTTGTGCTCTCTACTCTGTACTCCCTCTCTAACCTTTTGCTTTCTCTACGCACACCGCCGCTATTCTATTCCACTAGCAGCCTCCGCCGCCGCCTGCAAACTCTGTGCTGCAGCACTGCAACGAATGTCTCCTTACTTCAGAAAATTAGGTATGCGTTGATGTGCGGAAAACGATCCACACAAAACTCACCGGCAAGTGTACCGGGTCGCATCAAGTAATAAAACTCACGGGGATGAGGTCGATCCACAGGGATTGAAGGATTGAGCAACTTTAGTTTAGTGGTTGAATTAGTCAAGCAACAAGTGTTGATTGTGTGAAATTGTGTTGAAAGGAATTAAATTGCATGAAATGTAAATGGGAGTGGGTGATTTGCAGAAATTAAAGGGAACAAAAAGAAAAAGAGCTGAATCTTAAAAGTGCAAGTAAATGTAAATTATAGAAACTTAAAGTGCAAGAAATATAAATGACTTGAAAAATAAAAAGGGAATGGGATTGGATCTGCAGGAATTAAACAAGGAAAAGCAAAACTCAACAGAATGAAGAGTATTTGATGGAATTAGTTGACCGGATCTAAAACTAAAAGGAAAAAAGCTTGGTATATAATTTAACAAGGAAATTAAAATGGAAACTAATAGATCTAGGACCAAAGAGACTAGATAACTAAGTCTAGATCTCAATGCCTTCCTAGATCCAGATTTAGAGAGCAAATGCCAAATTAAAGAAAGAAGCAATGTAGAAATGTAAATCCAAGTTCAATTTCCAGAAATTGCAGTAAGGAAAACAGAGAGATCTCAAGGTGAGATTGAGACAGAATTTCCCCAATTCTTCAACACCCAAGACTAAGACAAGTGTAGATGAAATTGAAAACAAGAAACTAAAGAGAAGAGAATTCAATTCCTCTTCCCAAGACTCAGAATCTCCAAATAGCTCAAAATTCAAAAGCTCTCTACTGTGAATACTATGAAAATTCTTAAAGAAAACTCTAAAAAGAAAAGCTCCCCTAAAACTTCAAATCCTAAGCTATTTATACACTTTCTTAAATGATCATTAAGCCTTTGAATTGGGCCTTTAGTCTTAATGGAATTGGGTTGACAATAGCCTCTGTGATTGCTCTTGGGTTGGAGGAAACCATTTGTGAACCGGCCATGAACCATTCACTGTTTGATCAACGTTTGAGGCAAACGTTGACTCAACGTCCCTTGTGTAAAATTATGCAGCTAGGCCAAGATGCTGTCATCCACGTTTGGTTCAACGTTTGAGGTCAAACGTGAGCTCAAACGTGGACCTCCCCATGCTCCCTTTTTGGCCAACGTTTGGCCAACTTTGAGGCAAACGTTGGCGCAACGTGGCTCATCTAACCCATCAATCAAGGGTGCTCTTCCATGCTCTTCTTGCCAAAATAGTAGCCACGTTTACCTCACGTTTGAGGCAAACGTTGGCTCAAACGTTGCTGTGCCCAGGAGTGCATTTCTCTTCTTTTTGCGCCAACGTTTGACTTCACGTTTGAGGCAAAACGTTGGCACAAACATTGGCTCCTTCCTTTGCTTCTTCTTCAGCCAACGTTTGCCTCAACGTTTGAGGCAAACGTTGGCGCAAACGTTGGCGACATCTAGGGGTGTTCTTCAGCTGCTTCTCACGTTTGAGTTAACGTTTGAGGCAAACGTTAGCTCAAACGTTGATCCTCTTTTCAAGCCCATTCTTGCAACCTTCTTCCAGCTTTATTCCACCTATCATCAATCAACAATTGCATCAAAGCTATGCTATAATCTTGAGAGTTCTTCTTCTTCTTGATATATAAGCAATTATTGCACAAAAACTCATGAAAATGCATCAATTCATCCATGGTTGATTGAATCTAGGAAACATGAAATTCCACCCAAATGGCTTACTTGTGGCTCAAGAAAGTGCATAAAACCAAGTAAAAACTAATGAAAAAGGCTTGTGAAACTAGCCTAAGATGACTTGTCATCACAACACCAACTTAAATCTTGCTTGTCCCAAGCAAGTAGTAAAACATAAAGAAAAATTACTAGAAGCAGAGAAGTGTATAAGCCTTTTATTGGAAGACATTAAATACTGGTAATGGGGTTTTCATGCATGGTATCTTAGGGATTTTTATTCTGTGGCTGAGGCATCAACATTCTCTTGGATCTTTACTTGAATCACACAAAAAATGAGATTTGTTATTGCTTGGTCCTTAGTTTTTTTTTTTTCTTGTTCTCTTTCTTTTTCTTAATGTTATGTGGTAAGGCGACTTTTTAGAGTAAGCTTTCAGCCAGCATTCCCGCCCCAGTTGGTTCAAGATGCTAGGTGTTGAAACACCCTATGGGCTTACTTGCTCAAGCCTCTCCTTAGCACACACATCACAGGCATTTAGCTTGTTTTGTTCATCTTTGTTTATTCTTTGGAAATTGATGCCCAGCACCTCTTTGGTTTACTAAATGCTTTTGTCTCAAAGTAGCTCTTGTGGTGGATTCTTTCGTTGGCAATCCAAGTTTAGTTAACCCAAGTTGGGTGATGAAGCACCCCTTAGAACCTAGTTATCCAAGCTTATCTTTGTACAAAAAGCATCACAGGCATATATCCAAATATCAAGCTATTTGTGCCCAGCCTTGTTTATTTTCTTTTTCTTCTTTTTCTTGCATTTTCTTTCTTTTATTTTGGACCTTTTTCTTTTGTCAAGTCTCATAAAATGTAACTCAAGTTCATACTCAAGTCATGTCAACATTCAGCTTTATTTATAAATCAACCAATGAACCAGCACATAACCACACACATAACCTTATTTTTGTCTCATATTCATGCTAGACTTTACTCTTTCTCTATTTCATAGTTATTTCTCTTTTATTCAAGCATGAGGAACAAAGCATATAATCAATAGATGAAATGAATCAAGCACTTAAACTAGCAAGCCAAAACAGCATGAAACAAACAAACAGTAAATAAATCTAATAGAACACTAATCAACAGGGGGAACATTTGCACTTTCAAATACATAATTGAGCTAAAGTTAGTGAGATAATAATACAATCTCTTGGAGTCCATTTGTTTTCTCTGTGTCATCATCATTGTTGGATTCCATGTCCTTCCTTTGTCTACGATGATGTATCTTTTCCTCCAAGAGATTGAATGACTTCCTACAAAAGATATTGAAAGTTGCTTGTTCCCCAAGCACTTGAGACACAGTTAGCATGCATGTATGCTTGTGTTTCTCTGATCCTAAGTTGGTGTGGAAACACCAAACTTAGTTCCTCGCCTACTTCTATATGCAGCAGAGTAAATACATGCATGAAACATCAAGTACTTTTATTAAGAAAGTGGACTACGAACTAGAAAATGGCTGTAAACTAGAGAACAAACTATGACAATCATTAAGTAGTTTTTCTGATTGTTTGGAGCCGATACTGGTCATGCTGAGGGTGCAATGTGTTCTTAATAAAATTTTTTGGTGGAACACCAAACTTAGCATCCAACATTCACCCCTAATTATTTTGGTGTGCAACACCAAACTTAGCTCCTTGCAATACAGAGAAATCTACTTAACTTCTTTATTGAAATAACTAAGAAAGAAAAACTACTGACTTATGGTTATGGCTGATGACTTTCTTCCTCTTCTTCCAGTTTGTTAAGAGGAATGACCTCAAGGGAGGAGAAGATTCAGCTAGTGTCCCCTTTCTTGGTTTCCTCTCAGCAAGCTTTCTTTTGTACATGGTTTGATTGGGCTTGCTTGCTAATGGTCCAGGGGTTGGATTGCTTGTGGTTGACCCTTTTTTCTTCATGAATATTGTCCTTGGTAGCTTGGTCACAATCCTCTTCTTGGTGCTTTTGTTAATTGTCTTCACTTCCTTGAATCCAAGTCTTGGTGGTTGTGTGATTGTTGGAGTCTTCTTTTCATCAAGAGGTCCTTGCAATAGTGGTTCAATGAGCTCTTCCTCTGTGTACTTCTCTGCTTCACTTGAGTGTGACTTCTCTTGAGTGTCTTCCTCACTTTCTTGTTCTTCCACTTCCTTTTTTACACTCAACATTTGTTTTAATAGCTCTTTCATGGAGGAAGTTTGTTGATCTTCCCAAGATTTCTTCATCTCCTCTTCATATCTTTCAATCATGGATTCAATTGTTGAGCCGTTTTGTTTCAGGGAAGTTTGAGAGAGTTGTGAGTTTTCATGTTCCCTTGTCATCTCAAGTAGCTTTTGTGAATATGAAGCCACAGGTTCAAACACCTCCACAACCTCCTTTTCCATTGAACTTTCACTTGATACAGAAGTTTCCTCATTTTGTTTTTCCACTTCCTCACCCACAAATTGGTCTTRATCCTCYCTGTTTGATGGTTCTAAGTTCCCCCTTATTTGCTCTAAGGGCCCATTCATCTTCTTGAGGATGATTTCTTTCCAGGATTGGGATTGTGTGTATCTTTCCACGAGTTTTCTGTGTATTTCAATGGCTTGGCATTGGCTTTCTAAGGGTTCTTTGGACCATTGAAGGTAATCCTCATCTACTAGTTCAAGAGATGAAGGTTGAGAGTAATTTTGGTGACATGGATGTGTTATGGTGAAGTTGTGTTGAGGGGTGTGGAATGAGTTGTGTGATTGATGGGATGACTTGTATGGATTTTGGAGGAAACTTTGTGTTGAGGCATAATCAAGTGATGAAGAACTTTCAAATGAGCAATTGGGAAGTGAGGGTGGATGCTCTTTCATTCTTTGGTGATACTCCCATCCACCATGAGGATAATAATATGAATCATTTTGTGGTGGTGGTTGGTATCCCATATGATGTTCTTGCTCATCTTGTGTCGTCTGAAGCAATCTCCATGAGTTGGAGTGCTCAGAATAGTGTACTTCTTTGGTGATATTCCCACCATTAATTAGATATTGGTGATGGTGGACGATATCCCATAAAATTTTTTGATCTATAAGATGAGTTGAACTCCATTTGTATTTTTTGTAACCATGAATGAAATTTAAAATTTCAAATTGTCACAAAGAGAAAGAATTTCTTAGTGAAGCAATAACACAAACACAAAAAAATTGGTATAAAACAGAAGAACAAAAATAAAAAAAAATGCTTAATCTAAGGACCTTCTCACCACACTTTTAATCATTGTTGTCAAATCAATCCCCGGCAACGAGCGCCCAAAAACTTGATGTGCGGAAAAACGACCCGACACAAAACTCACCGAAAGTGTAACGGGTCGCATCAAGTATAAAAACTCACGGGAGTAAGGTCGTATCCACAGGGAATGGTTGATGTATATGGACATTCTTCACTGAAAGGACGGATGGTAGCCCTGACAACGGAATCCACCACATATACGCTTGCCATGGAAGGAACCTTGCGTGCGTGAAGAAGAGACAGTAGAAAGCAGAGATTCCGTAAACAGAGCATCTCCAAAACCCAACCCAATTAATCCCATTACTACATAAACAAGTTTTATTTCATGCCTCTCCTTTATTTTTTGCAATTAAAACCCAAAAAACCTTTATTGATATCCTGACTAGCATTTATCAAAGATAACCATAGGTCATGCTTCAAACACAATCTCCGTGGGACTCGACCCTTACTCACGAAGGTTTACTTGGTACGACCTAGTGTCAACTTGGCTGGTTTAAGTTGTGTGTGGAATTGAAAATTATGATTGTTAATTTTTCGTGCACAATGTTTATTGGCGTTGCGGCTCAATTTGTTGCCGTGGGATTTTTCGAGTTTGGACAACTGACGGTTCATCTTGTCTGCTTAGATTAGGAATATTTTATTTGTTGCTATAAGAGTCCATCAAATCTGAGTCCTTTCTTTTTTTTTAAAAATCTTATTTTTCTTATTAAATTTTTAATTTTTAATTTTTCTTTTGAGTCTTTTATTTGAGTTTAGTTTTCATATTCTAAGTTGGTGGTCAATTGCATGTTTATTTTTCTTCATTAATTTTTCATTGCATTTTTTTTTTTTTTTCTAGTATTTTTCAAAAATATTGTTCTTAATAATTAATTTTTCTTGTTTAAAGTCTATTAGTTTAATTTTTTTGTGTCTTTCCTTGTTTTTTGTGTGATTTTCGAAAATTTCAAAGAAAGATTTTTCAAAATTTTTATATTTTCTCTTTCAATACTCATTGGTTAGAGCGTTGGCTTATGTTGTTTGGTATCTTCTTTTCAAATAATTTTCTCTTTGAATTAATTTGTGTCATTTTATTTTTTTTTTGTGTTTTCTTGTTTATTTTTTTTTTAGTTTGTTCCAATTTTTATTTTCGGTTTAAATTTAAATTTTTGTCTTTCTTTATGTTTTTTTCTTTGTCTTTGATTTTTTTTTTTCTTTTATGTTTTGATCTGAAGATATTTGTTCTGTGTCTTGAATCAAAGGTTTTCTTGAGTCTTGTATGTGTTTTGAATCTTAAAATTTTTTAAAGTTTGGTGTCCTTGGTTGTTTTCCCTTCAAAAATTTTCCGAAAACAATTTTTTTTTAACAGTCTTAAAATTTAAATCTTGTGCTTGTTATCGTTGTTTTCCTCTTTCATTTAAATCAAGAAATAAAAAAAATTCCTTCTTAGTTACTATTTAGTTAAGGCAAAAGAATCTCTCGAATTAGTTATAATTTTTTTCTTTTCTAATTTTTCAGAATGGTCAGATTATATATCATATCTTAGTTGTCAAGTTTTCAAAAAAAACTCAAAAATATCTTTTTTCAAATTTAAAATTTCTTATTTATTTTCTCTTACGTTATTATTTAAATTCTTTATTTTTAGATTTTTTTTTCTTTTTCAAAAATCCTAACCACTTTCTTCTCTCCATTTTTTTGATTATTTTTCACAAATTATTTCAAATCTTTTTAAATTAATTAATATCATCTTAGTATTCGACATTATATTATCGTTTTTCTTTTAAGTTTCGAAAAAAAAAATATATTGCATTTTCCAAATTATTTTTTTTTATTTTCTTCAAATTCGTTTATCCTTATTTTTTTTTTAAATCAAAATAAAAACAAAATATTTTTTAATTTCTCTTTATTTATTTTTCAAAAAAAATTAAAATAAATAAAAATATTTTTATCTCTCCAATGTCCATATCATCTCCCTTCTCCATCATGGACCTAAAGGAAATGAACAGTCCAAAGTGGACTCTGGGGTCATATGCTAATCCCCATCTAACTGCTTCATATGGGAGTAGTAATCTGCGTACCTCCATTGAGTAGTGCTTTGAGTTGATCCTCAGCTCATTTATCAGGTGCAGCAAAGTTGCCAGTATTCTGGTCTTCACAGGAAGAACCTACCGATTTCTGGCAGCAGTTTCTACAAATTGCTGACACAGTACATGATAAGGAAAGTGGAATTCAGTGATGTTTACAGATTATTGCTGTTTCCATTTGCTGTGAAAGAATCCAAGCTAAGAAGTAGTTAAACTAACCAACTATAGCCAAGCATTAGGACATGGAAGACAGTGACATCAGTACAATTTCCTGAATCAATACTTTCCCCCAAGACGGATGACACAGTAAGCCTGACATCCAAGGCTTTAAACAAGAGATAATTTAGTATTTCCTCTTAATGAATGCCTGTTTGATGTTAAGATACCAGAGAGTGCTACGGAAAAGGTCCCCTCTGAAATGTTGTGCACCAGTAGTGGGGTCAGTTACGGATCATCTTTATTTATTGTGGAGGCTTTGGCAGCCACGGCAGCTCAGAATGTCTCATGATTTACTTCCAGCTGGTGGAATCTATCCCCCACATGAGAAAGACTATCGAAGAGGCTCAAGAGCTGACATTGATACAGTTGGCAGGAATCAGCATCTGTACCTAAATAGTGATTCTTCCATGAAAGAAGAGGTTTAAACAGTAACTGCTGGAGAAAACGCAGGTTCCATGCAAAACAAGCTGCTGGAATTCAATAGAATTCTTGGACTAGTTCTAAATATATATCATGCTTAGCACGAGATACTTCCAAGATGATGAAAGATGTCAAGAATACTAAGCTTAATATGCAGAAAATATGCGAAGGAAACAATTTAGAAAGCAGTATCAGAGAGCAGCAGCTGTCAAAGTAAATAACAGATGAATGCAAGTCGCAGTTCAATTAAGGGAGGATGGGGAAAAGTATTACATAAGTACCCCAACCTTAAAGGAACAAGTAAGCTAAGGAATAGCAACCACCCCAAAATCCATTTGAGTACAGTAAGAGCCCAGTGAAAAGTAATTCTGGCACTAAAACGCCAGAAATCTGGTAGAAGGCTGGCGCTAAACGTGCGCCGCAGACAAGGCCAACGTGGAGTGGCGTTCCAAATAAAGCCATATGAAATAGAACAAAGCAAATGGACTATTGAAGGCCGTTCCATCAACACGCCAAGAACACAAGGCAAGGATCTGGCGTTTAACGCCAAATGAGGCCAGGATTGCTGGCGCTGACCGCCCAAAATGGGCAAGTTCTGGCGGTTCATTTGTACGCCAGAACAGAACAAGCGATTGTTGGCGTCTAACGTCAAACGCCATTCTCTTTTAACTCTGGCACTCAATTGCCAGTGAGGGGTTAGACACACACAAATGCTGATAACAACCCTCTAAAAAGGCTTCTTCAACCACTTTCTGTAGGCAATAAACCTAAGCAACTAAGGTTGAAGAATATAGAGCAAGATACCTTAATCCTCCAAAGACTCGGAAAGAGGAGCAGGATAAGCATTTGCTCCGCTTTGCAAGATTATCTTCAGGACTCTTGAAATAAAAGATTCCATTGGCAGAAGCACTTGAGCAAGATACCCTCTTATGCAAGTTCATGAAAGAGATTCTGAGTCATAAAAAGAGATTGGAGAGAAACAGCCAAGAGTTCTCCTCACTGAAGAATGCAGTGCTCATTCTGAGTAGGAGAGCTTATCCTGAAAAGCTTCAAAGACCCTGGGAGTCTTTCTGATACCAATGCATATTACGAAGGTAATTGCACAAGACAGCTTTGTATTGGAATGCTTGGGGCAGCATCAACCTAATACCTCGATCTACTATCAGGAACTTGGTTAACTGAAGAAGTTAAACCAACCGGGATATGTCTCCAACTGCTGATGGGTTCCACTAAAATACCCATCAGGCGTGATTGAAGACATAATTGTCAGAGTTGGGCCATTTGCCTTTCCACTGACTTTTGTAGTGCTGAGAAATGGAGGAGCACAAGAGTGCTACTCTATTCTAGGAAGACCCTTTCCTAGCTAATTGGACGACCCTCATGTGACGTCCAATAGGGGGACATAACCCTGAAGTCATGATGATGAGTTTCAAGTTGAATGCGTGTCAAAGCATGCAGCATCCAGGACACCATCAATAAGACATGAAAGTTGATCTTATTGACCTTTGGTAGAAGAGATCAACATGGCTGGGAGTCTCGGATCAGAGCTAGGAAGACAATCTTAAAGATGTGTCTTGCCTAAGCATGACTTATGTGAGGGGGAGTTGCAGAGAGACGTATCGACAGAAAGGTGCATTTCTGCCGCCGCGATCAGAACTTTCTTCTGAAGACGGTAAATCTAAAGACCGAGCTCAGCCATTACCAAGCCATCCTTAAATAGTGCATTTCTGGAAAAGGTGACCTTTTACCAGGTGTATCATAAGCATCTGACTTATAATTCACAGGAAGATGGAAAAGGCACTGTATTCAAGTGCTAAGGAACACACTTTGGGGCCAAGTGACCTACAGGCGATAATCCAGCGTGCAGTGCATCAAATGTAGAGGAAGGATAGCAACGGTAGGCAACCTGAGATGGGCTAACCTACACGCCAGAAGTGCCTGCACGAAAACATCTATCTGAGGCAATATAGTAAATAGGTATCAAGGCATGAGCCGATTATTACTTCAGCCTGAGTTTCGGTATTGAGTCACAATTGCGCTGATTAATCCTTGCTCTGGGTGGTAGCCCGTCCTAAGTTCGTTCCCAAAAAAGGGAGGCATGACAGTCGATTCATGAACTTAAGAAACTGAATGAACTGGTCTCTACAAAGAAGGTTACACGCAGATGCGTGGTTCGCGATGTGTATTGACTACAGAAGGTCAATACAGAAATCCACCAGAAAGGATCATTTTCCTTTCATTCTCTAGACCAGATGCTAGAATGACTTGGCAAGGTCAATGATTATTACTTATTTTTCGGATGGCCTACTCAGGCTTTAACCAGATTGCACGTAGATCTCAGGATCCAGAGAAAACAGCATTTCACATGTCCATCCTGGAGTGTTTGCTTATAGATAGGATGCCATTTTGGGCTGTGTAATGCGCCTTGCAACCTTCCAGAGATGCATGCTCTCCTATTTTCCTCTGATAGGTGGAAAAATTTCTGGAAGTTTCATGGATGATTCTCAGTGATATGGAGACTCATTTCAGCTCCTGTCTTGATCACTGAAACTTGTCTTGAAAAGATGCCAAGAGACCAACCTGTTTTAAACTGGAAAAATGTCACTTCATGGTGATTGAAGGTGATGTTCTTTTGGCATAAATATCTCAAACAAGGGAAATAGAAAGTTGATCAAGCATAAAAGTAGAGATAAATTTGAAAAAATTACACCACCTGCCAATGTTAAGGCACATCAGAAGCTTTTGGGGAATGCAGGATTCTATAGGAGGTTATAAAAGGATTTTTCAAAAATCACAAAACCTCCTATAGCAATCTGCTAGTGCTAACACGCCATTTTTGTGTTTGACAAGGTGTCTGCAGGCGTTTGAAATCCTGAAAAGCTAAGCTGGTCACAGCCACCGAGTTATTTCTCTCAGCAGACTGGACATTACCATTGACTAATGTGTGATGCAGTGGATCAGCTATTGGGTAGTATTGGACATCGGTGGAGGCATGACAGTTTCTGCTGTCATTTATTATGCTAGTCGCGTTTCTAAGATGCAGCCACAGAAAAATTACACAACCACAGAAAAAGAGTTACTTGCCAGTGGTTTATGCCATTGACAAGTGTCAGATCAGACTTAGTAGGATCAAAAGTGATCATGTGTATAGTATGACTCAGTCAGATGACTGCTGCTCTTAATATATCTACTTCACAAAGCAGAGATTCAAAACCCAGGCTCATCAGATGGGTATTGTGCTTCTGCAAGGATTTTTGATATAGAAATAAGAGGCAGAAAAAGGACAGAGAACCAAAGTGGCTGATCATCATGTCCCGGATAGAGCCAGTAGAAGGGAGTCATTCCCCTCTCTTGAGATCTCTAAGACTTTTTCGAAGAAGAATGAGCATTTATTTGCCATCCAGGAAACACCATGGTTTGATATTGCAAAACTATAAAGGCTGTGAGGTCATACCCAAGGAGTACAACAGCGATACAAAAGAAAAAATTAATTACTGATGCAAAGTACTACTTGTGGGATGAACACCTCATCTCTTTAAGAGATGTGCAGACGAATTAATCCGTAGGTGTGTGTCCTAGAGGAAGAAGCACAGAGGATCCTTGGGCATTGCCATGGATCCAATATGAGGCCATTTCGGAGGTGAGCGAACAGCCACCAAGGTCCTCCAATGTGGCTTCTATTGGCATACTCTCTATAAGATTCCAAGAGTTTCGTACGTAACTTGTGAGCAGTATGCCAAAGAGCTGGTTAATTCTCCTCATGGTTATGCCATGCCTCTAACAAGGAATCTTGGAAAATTGAGTTTGTTTGCCGTATGGGGAATTGACTTCATGGCGCCTTTCCACCATCATACTCAAACACTTATATTCTGGTGGCATATTGACTATGTATCAAAATGGGTTGAGGCTATTTGAAAAATACTCCCCAATGATACTAAAAAGTGCTGAAGTTTCTTTCTGAACATATCTTTAGCAGGTTTTTTGGTGTCCCTAGATTGCAATCCAGTGATGTGGGGCACTCCACTTCTGCAATAAACAGCTTTATCTCTGCCATGGTTCGGTATGGATCGCCACAAGGTGGCTATCACTCCATTCATCCAAAACCATGGGGGCAAGCCCCCCTGAAGTCTCTAATAGAGAATTTAAAGAAATCCTGAGACGGACGTTAGGTACCCGTAGAAGGATTGGGCACGGAGCTTGGATGATGTGCTGTGGGCTTACAGAACAGCATTCAAGACCCTTAGGGACCTCTCCATACTACTCGTGTATGGTAAGGATGTCACGCTGCCCATGGAACTGGAACATAAAGCTACTGGGCAACCAGATTCCTAAACTTTGAATGCCAAAGTAGCAGAGAAAAAGATTACTCCAGCTAATGAGCTAGAGGAATTCAGATTTACAGCTTTCGAACGCAAGCTTTATAAGAGAAAATAAAAAAAGTGGCATGACAGAAGCTGTCCATCTAAAAGAAAAAAAAAAGAAATCTTTGAACAGGACAAGAAGGTTCTTGCTTGTTTAACTCTGACTCAGGCTATTCCCCTGGAAATGAAATCCCAGTAAGGAGGACCATACGCTGATTACAGTGTATCACCATCTGGTTTATGTGGAGCTTCAAGATATTGATTCATGATAAGAAATGGTTCAATTGTCAATGGACAGAGAATCAAAGCATATCTTGAAGGCAACATTGAGCAAGAATGCTACAAGCTGAAGCTAAATTATAAGGCTCAGCAAGGTCCAGCATAAGATAATAATAGAAGGTCGCTGCTGGGCCAGGCTAACCCGCTCATGGGCACAATCCTCTACTAGCAGATTTTGCCTCTTTTAATTTTATCTAATTCATTGATACTAAAGTACAAAAATCAATTT
>QBTX01002784.1:0-15131 GCA_003063285.2 Arachis monticola | reverse complement strand
AAAGGTTGCTTGATGATAGTTTTTAGGAGTGTTATTTGGTAACTTAGGTTAACTAGCCCGGGATCATCAGCTGAAAATACACTATCAAGAGCAATCCTTGTTACAGAGCATTTAGTAACACAAAAAGGTGCTGGACACCACTCAAGGGAAATAACATGTGCTTGTGGTGTGCATGTGGGGGAGGGCTCTGAGGGGTTAAGTCTAGGGGTGTTTAAACGTAGCACTGAAACGCAAATATGGTTCGGGAGCAGTGGCTGAAGCTTATCTTAAAGAGTCGTCCCCTCATAGAGAACTTAGCAAGGATAAAAATACTGGATAAGACAAAGGGATATAAATAAAGTCTCAAATAGGGTGCAATCATGTAGAGATTATGGCGAGGCTGTAAGGTCTGCAAGCCAGTAGGATATGAACGTAAGGTTGGTATGTCTGAAACCATAACAAGAAACCATTTGATTCCAAATATGATTCATGTCATTTGTCATTTCATTATCGTTCTTTGTTCAAGTCTTGCTTGAGGCGATGCAAGCTTTAAGTTTGGTGTTGTGATGATAGGCTTTGCAGTTTCACTGACTTTTTTTGGTTTTAGGTGTTTCGTGCATTTTCTTAGGAAATAACAAGTTTTGGGTAGTATCACTTACATCTTGAGTCAAGCAACATTGTGAATTTTACATGATTTTCATGAGAATATTAAGCATGTTAAAGGACAATTGTATGTGCATGTTCTACTTGGATTAAGGAAAGCTTTTGCATTTTGCATATGATTTCAGAAAAGGAGGCAAGGAAGAACCATGTTAGTAGCCAGTTAGTCTTAGTTAACGTGATCTCTAACGTGGAATGGAGCTAGCTTGCAACGTTAATGAAGAAAAGTGATGGCCAATACGTTTGTGAGCGCATCATAGGCCATTGTGCTAAAGTAAGTGCCAAGTATCAAAAGGGGCAATTGCCACGTGAGCCTCGTTACTTAGTTAACGTGAGCTGTAACGTGAAGCAAGAGATGATGCAACGTAGTGAAACTACCACTTTGTCTTTAACTGGAGCTAAGCCATATATGGCTGTTAAAAGCACTTACTTGTTACGTGGACTTAATTTGATGAGAAGAATGTGCACAACGTTAGTGCGCTCACTGCTTGCCTGACATTGGATATGAGCCACTAATGCAGCCGACGTAGTTGACATTAATTACATTACTGAACTACGTGAAGAGGGACGATGAGCCAGCGTTAGTGACACTCACCTTTGGTCATCTACAAGTTGGAGATGGCTATCAATACACGTTAGAAGTCACGTTAACCTAGTTCAAGTGAATCTAACTGTAGGGAGTAGGGGCGTAATTCTGAAGCGTTAATGACAAAGGTAGAATGGTCACTATGCTCTGCGAGAGTTGGCAAGCCTCGTAGTAAAGGCCACGTTACTATTTAAGTGAACTCTAACGTAGCGGAGAAAGGGAGTACTTAACTTATTGAAAAAGGTAAACCCGAGTAACGTTTTTGCGAAGGGCTCAAGGCAGTTAGTGTCAACGTTTAGTGCCACTTAACGGTTGGGTTAAACGTGGACCTTTTTTGGGTTAGGAACGTTAGTAAATAGGTGATTGTCATTAACTTCTCGACCCACAACTTTCAGCTTAAACGTTAACACCATCTAACTCCCTAAGCTAAAGATCGCTCCTACTTTACACTTTTCTCTGCAAGTAGAGCTAGCCCACTGAAGAAGATACTAGGCTTCAACTCAAGATTAGGCTATCCAAATTGAAGATCACTAGAAGACAGAGAATAGTATAAAATAGGGGAGCTTTGAACTAAGAAAGCTTTGGCATTCATAGAATTTCTCTGTGGCATTTTACTTTTTTGTCACTTCTAGTTTAAACTTTCAGAATGTACTCTCATTTTTGCTTTCCATTCCCAGAGCTATGAACAACTAAACCCTTTCATTGGGTTAGGGCAGACTGTTGTAATTTGATGGATCAATATAGTTTCATTTTCTTCTTCTTTTTTTCTCTTGATTTTTCTAGAAACTTCCAATCTTTATCCAATTAGGTGTAGTATAATTTGGAAAGTAAGCTATTCATACTTGGATATCTTGACCTTGGAGAAAGGGATGAAGATGATAAGCTAGAAATGTTTTTCTCATGTGGAACAAATTGGGGTTTGGGCGGATTATGGTGAAATATTCTCCCAATTAATTTGATTTTGAGAATATATGTGGTATAATCAGATGACACACTATCTTTCTCGATGCATTGACAAAGAATGGCTATTGATGCTGATTTAGAATTGAATTTACCAGGAATTGGAAATTCAATACTAAGATTGCAAGGAGATCAAGTGGAATGCTTGATGAGGAGAATGAAATGACTTGTCGGAGAATGCGAATCTCTAAGCCCAATGATCCCCATTTGTTTGATCTTACGCATTCTCTTTACTTTATGCATTTACTTTTTGCTAAATTTTGTTACCATTTAATTTCAACTGTTTAACTTCCGTGCATTTATTTTCTGCTATGTTACTTTCCGCCATTGTAGATTTCCTCAATTCGTCACATCATTTCTGCTTTAGCTACTAGAACATATTTCCAATTAAATTGGCCTTGATAAGTATCCCTGTGGGATTCGAGGCTGCACTACTGTTTGAGTTTTATATTGACGACAATTCGGCATACTCCGAGGAATATTGTTAAGAGACAATTTCAGTGCATCCATGCGGCGCCAGCTGTGTGCATGCAAGAGCAACCTTCCGTGTGTGTGAGCAAGGCTGTGCGTGTGCTGTATTAAAATCAAAGGGTGTGCGGAGCGCACAGGCTGTGCGTGCGCACGTACCAAAAATCACAAAATTGAGGATTTCAGATTTTGAGAAACTTGAATGATCATAACTTCTTCTATAACCAAATTTAACAATTTATATATTTTTTTTTTTTTTTTTTTTTTTTTTTTTTTTATTTTTCAAATTTTGGAAAATTATGAGAAAAACAAAAAAAAAAAAAAAAATAAGTTTTTTACAAAATTAAATAAAAAAAAAAAAAAAAAAAAAAAACCAAATAAAACCATTCCAACTCCATTTCTCATCAAAACAATAACAAATTAAAAAAAATTCATATTCCATACAATTTCTTTTTCACATTCCTATATTCCAACCTCAATCATCAAATATAATAATTAATAAACAATCTCCTCTAAACATTCCAATCAATAAGTCATACTCTACTCATTCAAATAAATTCTCATATATAAAAAAAAAAAAAAATTTATCATCAACATCAAAATCTAACAACTACAATTCAACATTTAATATCTCAATTTAACTTAGAACACTCATATCATCACAACATTAATAGTTCAGCATAATCATGCAAATATACAGAGACCTCATAACACAATAATTCCATTCTGATCAACGCTTATAATCATTAAATCCAAATCATCATAAATCATTAATGCATTATGTTATTCTTCCAATTAATTCACGCGATCCATCTACATACATTCGAATCCACATCACAAACCAAGTATAAGTTGTCTCCTGTCCATCATGAGATTAACCTACATAACCATCGATAATTTTATCACAACTCATGCGACAACATTCAATCCACCATTTACTTAATTCAATCCTATCTTAAAATTTCAATATTAGGTTCGAGGAGAGACGAGTTACATTAGAGCAGGAAGAGGAGAGTGAAACATGCTGGCCGATTCCACATGACTAACCAAACGAGCAAGTTTGATCCAAAGCCTCAACCACTCCAACAAACAGACATCATCAGCCATATAGTATTGAAATCAAAACCTAGAACCATAACATAACAATAGCCACATGGTTGGTAAATTTACCTGTCAGAGGGATTGGGGCATTTCAATAATTAAACATCTGGAGAGACCTACAGCAAGAACATAAAATCTCAAAACGAAACCTCAAACGAAAGTTAGGGCGAATACTGGAAGTGGTTGGAGTTTTAGCATGATTTTCTTGATAAGACGGAAGACTCGTTTGGAGAGCTTGCTCGTGGCACAAAAGTCGTCACCGGCAGTTTTGTAGCTCAAGTTTTAGCTTTCGAAGAAGGAGGTGAATCGTAAAACCCTACTTCTTCCTCTCTTCCTCAACCGCGCTCTCTTCTTATTGGGTGAAATAGCTAAACTCATTTTGAGCTTATATTATGAATGGTGGGCTGGCAGTTTGGGCACCGGTCAACCTGTTAGCTGTTGTTGGTCGTGGGCAAACTTTAAGATTAGTGTCCGGTTCATTCTAATTATTTTTAATCCTTTAAAAACAATAATAATTAATCTTATTTTTCAAAACCAGTATGGGACAGACTTAAACTGGTTCGACCGGTTTGGCTGTCGGTTCGTGATTTTTCGCGGAAAAATAATTTTCCTGAGTCAAATTCAGTTGAAATAAATTCACTTTATATTTAAATTAGAACTTTTAAATTTGTAAAACAAAAAAAAAAAAATTAATTTATTAAAGAGTTTGTCGTGAAATCCATATTCTTCTTCTCCCTCTAAAAATTTTCGCCTCGAAAATTCGAATCATTGAGTATTATATAGAGTTCCACAAAGCGTTCCTACTATCAGCGTATGAACCCAACAAGTTGTAAAAGTATCTCATTCACCATCATCGTACCATGTCGATGTCCTTTCTCGCCTTCCGCTGCGTTCGATTATCGTTATAGAATATCGAAAATTCTTAACAATACGATTTTGTATAATGTTTAAAACCTTTAAAACAGCTCAATCTAGAAATGAGTAATCATTTCAAGGAGTTTACAGGATCAAAATCATTATTGTCGTGAATTCAATACGTGAATAGGGTTGCTTATGATAAGATTCCAAGAGATGCGTTTAGCGGGAGCATTAAAACAAGTTCACGTAAAATTGATAAGATGGAAGAACCACGTTTCTTTGGTAAATCACTGATCATTTAAGGCCAGAGAGTTGTCCGATAGTTGGAAAAAAAAATCATTTTGACTAAAGTTCCAACTGGATTTGAAATCATTCTAATCTAAAACCGAAAAATCACAGTTAAAACCGCAAAAGTGTCAGTTGGTACTTTCATTGCCGCTAATGCTGAACCGCACCCTTCATCCATACAGGGAACCGACAAGATTTTCTAGTGATGCCCGATAACCATTATCCTGTACGTCTACCTGTTTATGTGCTTAGAATCGTGTTTCAGTCATGTACTACACGCTCTTTTCCCATCGGTCCTCTAAACAAACATCATCTCAGTCATTGCACCCCGGACAGACTTATTGAACGTACCTGGCACATATGGAATATGAATCAACCCCACCCCCTGGGTCGAATCCGTTCATGAGGGACAGCACACTTGATAGGCTGCTTGGGTGTCTTATAGAGGATACCAGATCCATGCGTGATCTATGCGATGGGTTGCTCGCTCAGATCGGAGAATGAGGCCTTTTTGGTATCGCTATCGTAGATGCAGCAGTGTAGCTCCTCGACGAAGTCACTTGCAGGTGCTATGTACTCCTCGCCAAGCTCCCGCATCGTCCATTATCCCTTTGCATGGTGGACAACTGAGCACCTTGTCCGTGTCTTCTGCAATCCTTGATCGAAGATGCATGAGGATGCTTTCATTCTCTCTTACAACATTTCTGCTCCCTTCTGGTCCCAGGTTCCCACCACGTCTTGATTATGTTCCGTGCTATGGAGTATTGACGTTGGATTTTGCCCACTATCATCTATAACTAAAAAGTTGCGTTGTCATGTCCTCTACCCAGTCCTTCCGCAGATTTCCAGCTCTCGCTCACCCGTCCCACCCTTAAGAATTGATAAGAAGTATTTGTATAACTGGGTCGTCTTCCCCTCACGAACCTCCTCCGGGAAGTCCATTCTCTTATTATTGGGTTATCGAACGATCTGTAAAATTGGCGGTTGTAGAAGCATGAGCCGAACAAGTACCTATACATTGCAACTAACATAAGTAAACGACTGTCACATGAGTCACCCATAATGTACAGACAACCCCTTTTGCACGGTCCACTGACATTGCCAAGTCGCTATCTACGTACCCTCTTACCAATGCATAATGAAAATTGAATCTTACTTCCACTCAGTTCACCTCTTTTGCTGATGAGTGAAGGGAAGGGTAAGTGAATAATATTTTTGATCTCAATCCTAGTTATTCTCTAAGGAAAGATTGGGATAATTGAAAGTTCTAATTCATTTAGCAAAGATAACGATTATCGATCACGTTGAGTTTGATAACTCTGAGTTATGATTTTTTACCAAGACCAAAAGGGGAAAGATAAATCTGCTGGAATGAAAAAGTTTATTGGAAGCAACGTAATATAAATAAATAGAAATTTTTTTTATTATAATTATTTTTAAGCATAAGAAGTATAGAATAAATTATAGATAGAAATGCCTATGAAAAAAAAAAAAAAAAAAAAAAAAAAAAAAAAAAAAAAAAAGAAAGAGATATGTGAGAGCAAAAAGAAATCTTAATGATCTAATGCCTAAGGATATGCGGAGAGCAACCCCTCCACAAATCTCTAATTCATGAATACTAATAATTGGAGAATCTCATTGCTGAATAGATGCATTCCTCCGGTACATCTCATGAACTGATCTAGTGCTTCTGACTATTGGGATTTGGCCCAAAAAGGGCTTAGGAATTCGCTACGGGCAATTTTCTGTGATTCCTGGTGCGTGCCTCTTCGAGCCATCTCGCGTGGGTCACGCGTGCGATGCTGATGTTTTTCTGCAGCTGGTCGTTGTATGCGTACGCGTCATATGTAATTTTGGCTCTTGTGCGCGGGTCGGTGTCAAGCATGCGCTCACGTCATATTGCAAAAACACAACCCACGCAAACGCGTGACCCACGCGAACGCGTCGCTGGCAGTTTCTTCAAATCTATTTTATGCTTTCCTTCCAACTTTGTATGTTTCCTTTCCTTAAGTCATTCTGCCTTAGAATGAGTGAATTATCACACAAAATACGGTCGAATGAAAATAAAGGGTAATTAATAATTATTTTAATAGCATAGGAAACAGTGTTTCAACATTACGATCACTAATACAGGAAGGGAAAGTAAAACATGCAATTAATATGAAATAAGTGGGTGGAAGGTGTTACATAAATCATCTTTGGAGCACAAAATATATGATAGAAATGGGTTTGATAACCTTCTAGCACTTAAACAATAGATGTTTCATGCTAATCAAGATAAGAGGTAAGGTAATGTTTAATGGTGGATTGATCAGTGCAGATTATTTAATGCGAACTACCTGAAATGCATATGAATTCTAAATTATTTTTATTAAATATTTATGATAAAATACTAATTCTTGTAGAGAGTTTGAATTAATTCAGATTTCTCAAGGATCATATATATATAGCCAACCGTTAGATAATGATAACGCACTTTTACAATTGAGATGGTGAAAGAAAAATATTTTATAACTTGCAAGACAATTATATTCAAGCAGAGGATAATATTTAATGAGCTTTTGAACCTTCACTGGATTGCGTGTTTATTCTCTAGTCTCTCAGTGTTTATTGGGTTTATATACTCTATTTTTCTTTTTATCTTAATTTTTTTTTTTTTTTTTCACCAAAGACATTTCCCTTTCAACAATTATAGATATTAGGCATAACGAAATCATGAGGTCTTTAAGTAAGGTTGTAAAGGGGCCAAGGTAAAGGTAAGGGTATTTGTATAAGCAGGCTAGTGAGCTAATTATAGGTGAATCATTGATTAGTATGAAGATCTACTAAATACGTATTATTGTAAAGCAGCTCTTTACCTATTTTCCATATGTTTTCCAATGATTTATGTTATTATGCTCATATTTTAATTTTGTCGCCATGTGCATTCATTTTGATTTTGCAATTGAGAATTCTTTTATCCCCTTTCTTCAAATACTGAAGTAAGAATTTTTTTATATGCACGAGGAATTAAGATTTATATTTGTATTCCCATGAGATAGCTGTCCCAAAATTTTTTATTTTGATTATTTTATTCTTTTAACTTTCTCCCTTTGTTTTATCATCCATCGTTGCACAAGTATGGTGTTTCGCCACTCTTAAACATTACAATTTCTATCTTAAAGGCAACCAAGGATTCAATTGGGATGTTTGTATTTTGTTTTTCTGTTTTTTTTTTTTTTTTTTTTTCTGATGAAAAAAAAGAGGGATTTAAGGCTAAGGGGGGCTACAAGGGTGATGTAAAAGGTAGGCCATATGGGTTAAGTGGGCTTAAATCAAAAATGGCCTCAAGTCACTTTTCTTGTATGCGCTCTATATTCTGATAAGATTGACATAATTAACAACAAGTAGAATACAGAATAAATAGATAGGGCGGGAACACACAGGAAATACAACTGATCATGGTTTATAATGTAACCATGCCATTAAGCTCAAATCTCACAGGCTTGTATTCTTAATCAAAATCATATATCAGTTATTATGTAATGCAGTAAAAGATTAGAGTTTCCCATTTATTCTCAATGTAAATTAGGTGGCTTTAAGGTTCTAGTGTTTCTCATTGATGAAATGTTGTCAACTGAAGCTCATGGAATCATGATATACAAGGTGTGTGGGTTGTTTTGATTCTGCTTAAGTCTCTAGTTTACTTTCTTTTTATTTTCAATTTAATTTTTTTTTTTTTTGGAAAAAAAAAGGAATAACTATAACTAATTATCCCAGATTTCTATAACTAATTAGTTAGAAAAATAAAAAAAAAAAAAAAAAAAAAAAAAAAAAAAAAAAAAAAATGCAGAAATAGAGTAACAATACTGAAAAATAGTAATGTATAGTATGGAGAAAAGAAAATAAAAATAGAGAAAAATATTATTTTGTTTTTAAGATAAAAAAGAGTCTGTAGTGGTTCACCAAAAATACGCCAGAGATGGGATCACACTGCAAAAGTGAAGTATCGTCCCTGATGCTCACTGAAGCAGGGTGTGAAGGGGTATCATGATGATTGTCATCAAATAAACCATATTTCTAGCCTTAAGCAGAAAAACAAATAAAATCCAAGTTGAATCTTTGGTCAGCTTAAGATAGATATGAGAAAATTTAAGTGTGGAAATTTTATGGGAAATGGGATGAAGAAAGTAGGAATTTAAATGAATATTTTGAAAATTTGGGAAGCATATGATGGAGGCGGCATATTGTGATGCTTTTTTGCATTGTTATTTTAGTTGTTTAGTATGATCTGGTTAGTTTTGAAAGATATTTTTATTAGTTTTAGTTAAAATTCCTTTTCTGGACTTTCTATGGTTTGTGTGTTTTTCTGTGATTTCAAGGTATTTCTGGCTGCAAGATGAGGGGCTGAGCAAAATTGATCCGAGAACCAAAAAGGACTGCATGATGCTGTCTGGATTTGACCTACCTGCACTCGAAGTGGATTTTTGGAGTCTACAAAGCCCAATTGGCGCGCTTTTTAAGGCGTTGGAAGTAGACATGCTGGTTCCCGCAATATATGTATAGTCCCATACTGTTGCCCAAAGATTTGATGAGCCATCGCGTGAATATCAGCTCAATTATTTCCATCGTAACGCTGGAACTGGCAATAACTTGGAGTTAACGCCCAAACTGGCTGAGAACTGGGCGTTTATCTCTCAGAAAACGTTCTAACATAAAAGCTTCAATGACTCAGCCAGAGCACACACCAAAGTGGACCGAAGTGGATTTACGTCTTTATCATTCTGTACACCTAGGCTCTAGTTTATATTTAGGAATTTTTAATGTTGTCGGTATCCTCATGACCTTTCCGTTTCTTTGTGTATTTCCAACGGCATGAGTCTCTAAACACCATGGTTGGGGTGAGGAAGCTCTGCTGTGTCTTGATGGATTATGCAACTAACGTTTTCATATCAATCATTGCTGCTTCAATTGCTAAGATAATTTGTTCTTTACCCGGATGAATGTGATGATCCGTGACAATATCATCATTCTCACTATGAACGCGTGGCTGACAACAACCTCCGTTTCTACCTTAGATTATAGTAGTTACTCTTGGGTTTATTACGGAATGCTCGTTATAAGCTAGAATTGATGGCGGAATTCAAGAGAATCCGGAAGGCTGAAACCTTGTCTGTGGGTATTCTGAGTAGGATAAAATGATTGAATGACATTGACGAGCTTCAAACTCCTCGCAGCGGCGTTAGTGACATGACGGAAAGAATCTGGATTATTGCGGCCTGACAGATAACCGACAGATTAATTCCGCGTGCTGTGACAAAGCATATGCAATCGTTTTCACTGAGAGGATGGGAGGGAGCCATTGAAAGGGAAACCATACTATACGCTTGCCATGAAAGGAGACTTGCGTGTTGAAGAAGAAGACAGTAAGAAAGCAGAGATTCGAGATGGAGAATCCCAAACTCAACTTTCATTACTGCAAAACGTAATCATTCATGTTCTTTAGCTTTCTTCACAATCAATCCTGATAGTTTCTGATATCCTGATAAGATTACAAGATAAACCATATGCTGCTCCAAACGACAATTCCGTTGGATCGATCCTGACTCACGCAGGTATTATTTGGACGACCTAGTGCACTGCTGGTTAGTTGTCGGGGTTCAAATGTGATTGCAATTGTGGTGACCAGTTTTGGCGCGGTTGCCGGGGGATTGTTCGAGTTTGGAGCACTGAAGCAGGCTACTATTTGGTTTCTTACGATTGCTGTTGTGATTTTTTGTGGTTGAGAGTACTTTTTTTTGAGTCTAGTGTTTCATATTTAAGTTTTGGTTAATTAGCATGCTTTTGCTTGTTCCTTTATAATTTTCGATTTTATTTGTGCATGTTCTTAGAGTACCTTTTTGATTATCATAAAATTTCTATGTGATTTGGTGTCTTTTGTGTTTATTCCTCTTAAAATTTTTCGAAAATCTGTAAAAAATTTTTTAAAATTTATCTAAAAATTTTAAGTCTTGGTGCTTTTTGTGTTTTTCTCTTCCTCTTTTTCAAAAATCAAATTTATTTTAAAAAAAAAAAATGTTTTCAATCATACCTTTTTAATTGCTGTTTTTTTTTTTTTTTTTTTTTTTTTTTTTTTTTTTATTAAGTATTTATATGATCTATTTTCTTTTTGATTGTTCGAATTTTTATTTTAAGTTCTTTTTTATTATTTTATTTTTTGTCGTTAATTCTCAAAAAAAAAAACAACAAAATTTATCTCGGCTGTATCATCTATAATTTCTTTTGTCCATTCATGGACTCAAGTGGATTAATTAGCTCCAAAAGGACTGTGGGGTCATATGCTAACCATTACAGTGGCATATGGGAGTAGCATCTGTGCACCTCCCATCAAAGCAAGCAGATTTGAACTAATCTCAATCTCATTATTCATTAGTGACAAATTGCCAGTATCGTGTATTCCACAGGAAGAACCTAGTGAGTTTTTGGCACAGTTTTTACAGAATGCTGACACGTACATGATAAGAAGGTAGATCAGGATGTCAGTAAGCTTATGTTTCCATTGTGCTGTAAAGATCAGTAAAAGGGTGTTTGGAATAAACACCTACGCAAGATAAAGACATGAACAATTGTCAGACATAATTCTGAATATTACCTCACAAAGGGAACAGTTAGACTGGACATCCAGGTTTAACAGAGGAATAATGATCCTTTATATGCCTGCGGAGGGTATAGAGTATAGCTATGAATGTCCTCGTAAGAATGTTTCCAGCAGTGGGTACAGGTTAGTACAATTTTCTACCGTATTGGGCTTAGGAGAAAAGGTCATGCTTTTAGACATCAGTGGTGGATTGATACCATGAGGAAGACGAATTAGAGAAGCCTCAGAAGAGCTTATGACCTTGTTTGCTAAAAACCTAATATGTTTTGTACTCCTACAATGGTTTTCGCTAAAGAGGAAGCATGGCAGGTGTCACTGCCCATAGGTCTCGAAGAAAAAATAATTATGCTTAATACACAATTGACTCCTTCGAATCAGACAAGAAAATTGCAGACTGATAAGAGACTGCTAATGAAACTAAGAGTTGCTAACAAGCGATAGAACTGCAGTGTTAAATAATCGACACAAATATGAAACAGATACAGAGGAATGTCAGGCGTCTCAATGTGGAGGAGTGGGAAGCTGACATAAGACTGCTACAAAAAGTAAAAAGGCCAAACAAGGGATTTGTGAACAGGAGGACACAAAGACTGTTCAACACATCCTCTGGAGGGATGGTAAAAGAGCCCAGATGAGGGAACTCATTGGCGTTTCGAGACGCCAGGGAAGGGGACGAAGCTTGCGTTAAACGCCAGCTTCCTGCCTCAGTGATTGGAGCCGTTCAAACCAAGAATAGGGAAACGTTTGGCGTTAACGGCCCATTATCCAATCCTAGCAGAGTTCAGAACGCTGGGGAAGATAGAAGAACTGAGAGTGCTGATCAGTATCTCATAACAGAGGCTGACTTCAACCACTTACTGTAAGGGAATGAAACTTGGAAGCAATACTAAGGTCTGAAGAGATTGATAAAGCCAAGAATGCATTATTCTAAAACTCCGCCAAGCGGAACGGGATAAACAATCGCCGTTGGCAGACTATCTAACGGCTCTATGAATAAAAATACAGTTGTGCGAGAGTGGAACTATGAGGCAAGATACTTCTTTTATGCTAATTCATGAAGAAATCTATAGCCATAGGAAGGATTTGGAGAGAAAGCTGAGAAAAGGTGTTTACATCGAAGTGAAGAGAGATGGTAGCCGGATGAGTCATATTAAGAGGAGCTTATCAAAAAGCTTCAATATCCAGGGAGCTTTATGAACCATGCATTAGAGCGTGCTTGCACCAAGACATCTCTATGTGATTTCGGAGCAAGGCTGCAATCTAATACCTGCATCCTGTATCAGAAAGCTTGGGTTGACTGGATAAGTCAAACCAGCCGGATATGTCTCCAGCTTGCTGATAGCTCCATTAAACACCCATCGGCATAAGTTCGAAGGACTGAATGTAAAGGTAATGGGCCTTTTGCCTTTCCTACTGACTTGTGGTGCTGGAAAATGGAAAGGGAAGCACAAGAGTGACCCTCATTCAATGGAAGACCTTTCTATCACTGATGAACTTCATTGAGTGTACAAAAAGGGGAGTAACGCTTGAGAGTAATTGAGGATGAGTTCAAGTTTGAGTGTGTAAAAGCTATGCAGCAACCCAACACACCAAATGAGTGCATGGGCGCTGCATTATTGAGCTCCTGAGTCAGAAGAGATCAATATGAGCTGAGAGCGTAGAATCGAGCTTGAGGACATGATCAAGGATGCTAAACCTGATCAAGAAGAATTAGAGGAGGCAAAGGAATTTATCGAACATCTCCTCAGGAGGAGGAGATAAGCCTCCAAGCCTGAACTCAAACGACACAATCCCTGAATATGCATTTCTGGGAAAGAGTGACACTTTTCCAGTGAACATGAATTCAATCACTTAAGATTGCCAAGGAGATCAATGAATGCATTGATTGAGGAAGAGATGAAAATGAACTTGATCCGGAGAATGCAACATCTCCTAAGCCCAATGAATTCCCCATTTCTAATCTTACCCATTCTCTTTACTTTATACCATTTACTTTCATGCTAAACTTCCCTTCCCCATTTAAGATTCTGCAATTTACTTCCCGTCATTTATTTTCTGCTATTTACTTTCCCGCCATTTAATTTCCTGCAATTCTCAACTCACTTTCTGCTTAGCTCAACTAGAACATTTTTCCAATTAAAGTTGCTTGACCAATCAATCCCTGTGGGATTCGACCTCACTCTTTTGTGAGTTATTACTTGACGACAATTCGGTATACTTGCCGAAGGGAAAATTGTTAAGAGACAAATTTCTGTGCATCAACGACCCAGGTAAAGTAGAACGATGAAGTCCACGTTAAACAGTCGCTTTGAGATAAAGAAAGGTAAAGGGCTTGGAGATTTGAAAGCAAGCAGACAAACGAAACAACTCAGCAAGTAACAAACAAAGAGCGAAGGGAGAAGAAAGAAGAAACGGAACAATGAGGCTTTGAAATTCAAATGAAAATACAAAGAGGGAAACAGAGAAGGGGAGTTAATAAGCCTTTAAAACCTTCGCGCGTTCCCAAGAAAAGCACAAACGTGCGTTGCAATTAAAAAGAAAAAAGGAAGAAAAATGCTCCGCATTCAAGGAGTCCTAGCAGGAGTTATACGGAAGACCAATTCAAGACAAAATGCTCAAGCTCGACTTCCTCAAAAGGGTTGAAGTCCAAAGACACGACCTTAAGGGTGAAATCGAGCCCAAGCAGGGGCACTGTTCATATTACGGGTCGAGCTATGCGCCCATACTAGTCGGACAGGAACGTCCGACCTCTTCAAGTTGGATGACCACCGACCTCTTACTTAAAGAGCTCAGCCAAATCACTACAAAGGCCCAAGTAGGCCCAAAGCAGAAGATCACAGCCCGCTTAAAGGCAGCTGGCCAAAGATAAGGGGACCCACCCACAAAAGATAAGATAAGATAACTAACTTATCTTAAAGGGAGGTCACTCCACAGTACTATAAATATACTGGAGCACCCAGATATAACTCATACTCTGATTCTACACAAAAACCTGCTTAAAGCCCGTGCTAACTTAAGCATCGGAGTCTCTTGCAGGTACCACCACCCTCTGGTGATCAAAGATCAACAGCTCCACCAGTATCAACAAGTCGGACGCAACTACTTTGGCCACCACAACAGATCTCATCCGAGATCGACCTTCAGTTTCAGGTAACCCTTGGAACACTTACATTTTTTGCTGCGTCACTTTGATTATTTGTCACAAAGAATCTGACTTGCTCACCTACATCAACAATAATTATTTTCCCATTATCTACTGGTTGTCCTATCCGTTCCATAGCTTGTGTTTTCGCAGCAGCACTTGCTTGCATCAAGTTAGCTTGGTTAGTCGTAGCCGCCATGAACTCGGCATGGTTATCGGCCGATTGGTCATCCTCACTATCTCTCTATGTTCATGATCGACCTCGTCCGTGAGTTGCCATTCGAGGTCCTGTTGACATTGGGTTTTTTGCCAGTAAAGAATTCATAAAAATAGTTACGTTGTAGATATAGTCTCTAAACCAACAAAAATCCCTTCGTACAAACGTTTTGGGTTGTCACAAGTAACAAACCCCTTAAAAATTGTTAACCGAGTATTCAAACCTCGGGTCGTCT
>QBTX01002783.1:0-15133 GCA_003063285.2 Arachis monticola | reverse complement strand
GTAAGGGTCGAATCCACAAGAGATTATTGGTTTGAAGCAATCAATATTTATTTTATTAGTCTTAGTCAATCAATAGGATTATTTGGATTTATTTGTAAAAAGCCAAACTTGGACAATTTCATAAAATTGTAAGTTAAAATAATAGAGTTACTTGATTTTCAGTCACTGGGGAATATGTTGGGGTTTTGGAGATGCTTTGCCCTCTGACTTCAACTCTTCCTTGAATCCTCTTCTCACACGCAGGTTCCTTCCATGGCAAGCTTATGAAGGGTTCACCGTTGTCAATGGCTACTTCCCATCCTCGCAGTGAAAACTATGCACCACTCTGTCACATAGGGTTAATCACCGGTTGGTTCCCGCTCCTAACTGGAATAGAATAACTCTTTTTGCGTCTGTCACTAACGCCCCAGCAGTTAAAGTTTGAAGCGTCACAGTCATTCAAATCCGGAATCCTACTCGGAATACCACAGACAAGGTTTAGACTTTCCGGATTCTCATGAATGCCGCCATCAATCCGGCTTATACCACGAAGATCTGTTGGGGAATCTAAGAGATTTTCATTCAATCTGATGTAGAACGGAGGTGGTTGTCAGCACACGTTCATGGGTTGAGGAAGGTGATGAGTGTCACAAAATCATCATTCTCCACAGTTAAGCGCAATAACATCTTAGAAAGAACAGCGTGTTTGAATGGAAACAAAGGAATTGTATTAAATTCATCGAGACGCTGCAGAGCTCACCCCCAACAATGGAGTTTAGAGACTCATGCGTCACAAGTAATGTAATTCAGATTCTGAAAATGTCATGTGGTACAAGATAAGTCTGTAAAAGTTGTTTAAATAGTAAACTAGTAACCTAGGTTTACAGGAAATGAATAAACTAAGATAATTGTGTGCAGAAATCCACTTCTGGGGCCACTTGGTGTGTGCTGGGGCTGAGACTAAGCTTTTCACGTGTGAGGCCTTCTTGGGCGTCAAACTTCAGGTTGTGACGTGTTTGGGCGTCCAACTCCGGATATGAAGTTTTTCTGGCGTTTAACTCCAGACAGCAGCATGAACTTGGCGTTTAACGCCAGTTACGTCGTCTATCCTCGCTCAAAGTATGGACTATTATATATTGCTGGAAAGCCCTGGATGTTACTTTCCAACGCCGTTGAGAGCGCGTCAATTGGACTCCTGTAGCTCCAGAAATTCTTTCGAGTGCGGGAGGTCAGGATCCAACAGCTTAGCAGTCCTTTTTCAGCCTAAGTCAGATTTTTGCTCAGCTCCCTCAATTTCAGTCAGAAAATACCTGAAATCACAGAAAAACACACAACTCATAGTAAAGTCCAGAAATATGATTTTTGCCTAAAAACTAATATTATTCTACTAAAAACTAACTAAAACATGCTAAAAATCTACATGAAATTACCCAAAAAGCGTACAAAAATATCGCTCATCACAACACCTACTTAACTGTTGCTTGTCTCAAGCAACTAGATGAATAAAGTAGGTTCTAATAGAGATAAAGAAACAATAATATTCTCGAGTTCTAAATGAGGCAGATTCTTATTAGATGAGGGGGCTTGTAGCTTTTTGTCTCTGAACAGTTTTGGCATCTCCCTGTATCTTTAAATTTTCAGAATGATTGGCATCCTTAGGACTCGGAATTTCAGATAGTATTGTTGATTCTCCTAGTGTAGTATGTGATTCTTGAACACAGTCATTTTATGAGTCTTGGCTGTGGCCCTAAGCACTTTGTCTTTCCAGTATTACAAGATACACAAATGCCACAGACACATGACTGGGTGAACCTTTTCAGATTGTGACTCAGCTTTGCTAAAGTCCCAGTTAGTGGTGTCCAGAGCTCTTAAGCACACTCTTTTTTATTTGGACTTGACTTTAACCACTCAGTCTCAAGCTTTTCACTTGGACCTTCATGAACAAGCACATGGTTAGGGACAGCTTGGTTTAGCCGCTTAGGCCTGGATTTTATTTCCTTGGGCCCTCCTATCCATTGTGCTCAAAGCCTTGGATCCTTTTTACTCTTGGCTAGTGCCATGGCTTTGTGAATATTGTTTTTTTTTTTTTTTTTTTGAACGCTTTTTCTTGTCAAGAATCAATTTCATGATTTCAGTCATCAACAATATTTTTGTGTTTTTTTTTTTTAATATGTTCATCAAATTCAAAGTACATATTTGCACTGTTCAGCATTCATCAGAGAACAAAAGTATTGCCACCACATATAATTAATAAAATTTTATTATTAAAACTCGAAAAATATAAATTACTTCTTATTCTAAGAATTACTACTTTTATTTTAATTGATGATGAGAAAAATAAATTGAAGCTTAATTGGAATAAAATCAAAATAGACTCCTAATTACTGCAAATATCTTCTAGGTCAATTTCTAAAAGGAATAATCTCTACTAAGTTAACAGAGATTGGAACTCAACGACTTGTTGTTTTGAGGAGTGGATGCTCCTCTGACTCTTTGGGGTGTGGTTCAAGGATTAATTTTTGGCGCTTCAGTTCCCTTAATATCACGCCCTTGCTCCTCTTGTTCCTTGAGCAGTTTGCAGATCATGCTACCTTTGATATTCCTTTCTTCTATTTGATCCATAGCTTCTTGCAATCTGGAAACAGAAGCCTCAAGTTGTTCCCAATATTCATATTGGGGCAGTTCTGGGAGGGTCTTCTTGTGCTCTCCTTCTGACAGGATCCTTTTGTTGCTGTTGCCTGACCATTATATTCCAGTAATGGGCTTTTCAATTGGATATATTCAGTTTATTCCCATCTTTACTCCAGCCTCTTTGCAAAGCATAGAAACTAGGCTGGATAAGCCATTTGGCTCCTTAGAATTCCTGTTTGCTATTTTATATAGCTCACAGGAGATCAGCTGATGGACTTCCACTTCTTTTCCCAACATGATGCGTGATCATGACAGTCTTGATGGTACTTCAGATGGTTGCTGGTGGGCAAGATGGAACGACAAATAAAGTCCAGCCAGCCTCTGGCTATGGTTTTAGATTCTTCTCTTTGAGTTGGACTGGGATGCAGTTGTAGGTAGTCCATTTGCTCCAGGGATGCATATGTCCTCCAGAACCTTATCCAGCCCTTTATTGACCTTATCATTCTCCTATTAAAGGAGTCTGGGTCATCTTTCAGTTGAGGAATTTGAATACCTCCCTGATCCTGTCAGAATGGGTATGAATGATTTTTCCTCTGACCACTATCTTATGGTCAAAGATAGCAGCTCCAATGATTCTTTGCCTTTCTGTCTGCCATAGATTAGCATAGAATTCTTGAACCATATTTTCCCCACTTTCGTTTAAGGTATTGGCAGAATTTCCCAATTCCTGTTCCGAATTTGCTCTTGGATCATTCCGGATATTCATCTTCTTTCAGATCAAATCTGACTTCCGGGATCACTATCTGTGACCCATTATCTTGTAGTAATGGTCTGAATGTTTTTAGTTAAGAATTCCTTGGTTCTAAAGTGGCTTTGGGAACGCTTCTTTCTTCCTCTTGGGGTGGTTTGTTTCCTTTAGGGGCCATGATCAAGAGACACAATAGTTTTTGTGATCACGGGAAAACACACAAACTTAGAGCTTTGCTTGTCCTCAAGCAAAAAGAGAGGAAGAAGAGGGATAGGAGGAGAGCAATGTGGAATGGTGATGATGAGAGGGGCGCCGAACACAAGATTAGGGAGGGGGGTGGGTATTTTTTCGAAAAAATAAGAAAGAGATAAGATAAAGATATAATTTTTAAAGAGATAGATTTTTTATATAATTTTAAAAAGGAAGAAAATAAAATTAAAAAGATTTTTGATTTTTAATTTTTAAATGAAAAGGATTTTTTTTTAAGTTATAGTTTTGGAAACAAATTTTGAAAAGCTGATGGCTTAAATTGGAAAGCCATTTGTTTTTTTGGGTTAAGATAAATCTAAAAAAATTTGCAATCATTGGATTTTAGAAATTAAGAATAGAAATTTTGGAATGAAAGTTGATAATTTAAAATATGTTTATGCAAGAAATCATGAATTGAAACATAAAAAATTTTGAAAAATGCAAGAAAAATGAAATTTACTCCTCCCACCATCCTGGCGGTAAACGCCCACATGGTGCATGGTTTGGGCGTTTACGCCCAAATGTGCTCTCTGGGCGTTTCCGCCCAGTGATGCTTCTGTCTGGCGTTTAACGCAGGAGAGTCTTCTTTACTGGGCGTGTTTCTAACGCCCAGAATGCTAGCAGATTGGCGTTAACAGCCCAGAAGGTGCATCTTTCTGGCGTTTAACGCCCAGAAGATGCTTCTTCTTGGCGTTTAACCGCCCAGAAGGCTACTTACTGGCGTTAAACGCCCAGTGGGTGCTTCTTTGGGCTTTAACGCCAAAGTTATTTCTTACTGGCTTTTTCATGCAAGTGAGCTTCCAAATTTCTCTGTAACTCTTGGGACTTCAATCAATTACTTAATTCACCTTTGAAGATACTTGGACTCAAACCTGTAAAAAAAGAATTTATTTAATTCAGTAGATAAACTTTGTAAATGGCTGGGTTGCTCCCAGCAAGCGCTCTTTAATGTCATTAGCTGGACTGACACTGATATTCAATGTAATCTCAGTCTTGAGCATTCTTGCTCGAAATTATCTCAAGATAGTGTTTTAACTTTTTGTCCATTGACAATGAACTTTTTTAGAGTCATATCCTGAAGTTCTATGTATCCATATGGTGATACTTTGTAGATACATATGCCCTTCCACCGGGATTTTAATTTCCCAGGGAATAATTTGAGCCTTTGAATTTAAATGCAGAACTTTCTGTCCTGCTCAAAGACTCTGGATGACAATTTCTTATCATGCATCTTTTTGCTTTCTCTTTGTAAATTTTTTGCATTTTCGAAAGCATTGAGTCTAAATCCTCTAGCTCATTTAACTGGAGTAGTCGTTTTTCTCCAGCTAACTTGGCATCAAGGTTCAGGAATCTGGTTGCCCAATAGGCTTGTGTTCCATTCCACTGGCAAGTGACATGCCTTACCATACAAAAGCTGGTATGGAGAGGTCCTATAGGGGTCCTTGAATGCTGTTCTATATGCCCACAGAGCATCTTCAAGTTCTTTTGCCCAATCCTTTCTACGGTAAATTACAGTCCGTTCCAGGGATTCTTTTAGTTCTCATTTGAGACTTCAGCTGTCCCATTAGTTTTTGGGTGATATGGAGTACCACCCTGTGGTTGACTCCATAAGTACTAGAGCAGAGTAGAGCTGCTTATTACAAAATGAGTACCCCCATCATGATTAACACTCTAGGGATACCAAATCCTGAAGATATATTTCTGGAGGAATTTTAACACTGTTTTAGTGTCATTAGTGGGTGTTGCTATAGCTTCCACCCATTTGGATACATAATCCACTGCCACCAAATATAGGTGTTTGAGTATGATGGTGGGAAAGGTCCCATGAAGTCAATGCCTACTCAAACAACTCAATTTCAAGATTCCTGTTGAGGCATAGCATAACTGTGAGGCAGGTTGCCTGATCTTTGGCAACTATCACAGTTACAGTCAAAATGCTCGGGAATCTTTTAGGAGAGTAGGCAGCTAGAAGCCACTCTGGAGGACTTTGTGGCTGTTCGTTCACTTCCAAAATGTCTCCATACTGTGATCCATGGCAATGCAGAGGATTTCCTGTGCTTCTTCTTAGGCACACATCTACGGATTACTCCGTCTGCACATTCTTTAAAGAGATATGGTTCATCCCAAAGATAGTACTTTGCATCTGTGATTAATTTCTCTTTGATTGCACCTTACTGGACTCTTTGGGTATGAATTTACTGCTTTGTAGTTTGCAATGTCTGCAAACCATGGCACTTCCTGGAGGCTAGTAATTGCTCATCTCGGAAAGGGTTCAAGAAAATTTCAGTGAGAGGGGGGGATGCCCCTTCCACTGTTTCTATTCGGGACAGGTGACTGCTACTTGTGATTTTCTGTCCTTTTCTGTCTCTTATTCTATATCAAACTCTTGCAGAAGCAACACCCACTCTATATGAGTCCTGGGTTTTGAATCCTGCTTTGTGAGTAGATATTAAGAGCAGTGATCAGTGTACACAATCACTTTTGATCCTACTTTAGGATCTGAACTTGTCAATTGGCGTAAACCACTGCAAGAGTTCTTTTTCTGTGGTTGTGTAATTCTTCTCGTGCTCATTTAGCACAACCGCCTGGCATAGTAAATGACGTGCAGAAGCTTGTCATGCCTCTGTCCCAACACTGACCAATGGCATGGTCACTGGCATCACACATCAGTTCAAATGGTAATGTCCAGTCTGGTGCAAGAGATGATTGGTGCTTGACCAATTTAGCCTTTAGAGTCTCAAATGCCTGCAGACAACTCTTCATCAAAGATGAATGGCGTGTCTGCAGCTAGCAGGTTGCTCGAGGGTTTGGCGATTTTTTGAAAAACTTTCTTTAAACCTCCTATAGAACCCTGCATTGTCCCAGAAAGCTTCTGATTGCCTTAACTTAGCGGGTGGTGGTATTTTTCAATTACTTTTCTTACTTATTCTTTTTTTGTTCGAAATTTTGTGCCCAAGGACAATTCCTTCATACCATAAAGTGACATTTTTCCCAGTTTAAACCAGGTTAGTCTTTGGCATCTTTTAGAAAAGTGCTTAAATGGTAAGGCAGGAGCTGAATGAGTCTCCAAATACTTGAAAGTCATCCATGAAGACTTCCAGAAAATTTTTCTCACCATATCAGTAGAAAATTGAGAGCTGCACCTCTGAAGGTTGCAGGTGCATTGCCAGGCCAAATGGCAATCCTTCTGTATGCAAATATTCCAGATGGACATGTGAAGGTCGTTTTCTCCTGATCCGGGGGATCTATGCAATTTTGATTGTAACCGAAATATCACATCCAGGAACAGTAGTAATTCATAAGTCCTGCTAAGTTCTATTCTCTCTGGTCTAATGAATGGTAGGTAAGAGGAATGAATGATTTCTAGACTTTTATTCGTGAATTGCTTCTGATAATCAAATCAACATTGCCCACCACTGTAACATGTTCCTGTAGGAACCAGTTCAATCTTTTTTATTTTTTTTTTTATGAGTTCCATCTTCTTCCTTCTTAGGGACAGACTTGGACAGGGCTCAGCCAGGGGCTGTCAGAAATAGGAAAAATATCCGCCTGCCATTTAGCTTCATTGACTTTTTCTGCACCACTTCTCTTCATGGCTGTGTTCAGCCGCCTTTGTGGTTGACCACTGGCTGGCGTCATCCTCCACAAGGATTTTTGCTATGCATCTGGCTGGGTAATGCCCTTTAAGATCACTATGATCGGACCACCCAAGAGGTGTCTTGGTTCCTTAGCACTTGAATTAGTGCTTCCTCTTCTGTGGTCTAAGGTAGAGCTTATATTAAGGAAAAGGTTGTATCCTTCTCCCAGAAATGCATATTTTAGGGATGGTGGTAATGGGTTGAGCTCGGTTTTGGGAGGTTTTTCCTCTTCTTGAGGGATTTCAGAGGTTCTATTACTTCTCTCTGATTCCTCCAAATAAGGCTGAACATCTTAAAGAGTCCTCTGTCTGATTCGAGACTCTAGCCATTTGACCTCTCTTACCAGAGAGTCAATAATATCAACACTCATGCAAGTCATTTGGGGTGTCGGATGTTGCATGGCTTTAACAACATTCAATTGAACTCTCTCTCATTGAATCTCAGGTTCTTCCCTTTTTGGACTCATGAGGGTTCGGCATTGCTAGGAAAGGTCTTCCTAGAATGAGAGTTGCACTCTTGTGTCCTCCATTTCCAGCACCACAAAGTCAGTAGGAGAGGCAAATGGCCCAACTTGACAATCATTCTTCAATCACGCCTGATGGGTATTTAAATGGAGCCATCAGCAAGTTGAAGACATATCCGGTTTGCTTTGATTTCTTCAGTCAAACCAAGCTTTTAATAGTAGTGCAGGTATTAGTGTTGATACTTGCCCAAGATCACATAAAGCTTGCTTGGTCAATTACCCTCTATGTGTATGGTATCATAAAGCTTCCGGTCTTTAAGCTTCTCACGGTAAGCTTTTCAGAATACTGCCCTGCATTCTTCAGTGAGGTAACATCTTTTCAGTTTCACTCCAATCCTTCTTATGACTTAAGATCTTTTCATGACTTAGCATAAGAGGGTATTTGCCCAAGTGCTTCTGCACACGGAATCTTTATTTCAAGAGTCCTGAGATAGTCTGCAAGCGGGCAAATTGCTTTCCTGTTCGTTTGGGGAAGTTTTTTAGGAAAGGCATTTTGGCTTTGTATTCTTCAACCTTGGTTGCTGCAGTGTTTATTATCTAAGAAGTGGGTTGGGAAGCCTTTTTAGAAGGTTATTTCAGCACTTGTATGTGATGATCCCCCACTGGCGTTTGAATGCGAGGGGTAAGCTGGAGTGGCGTAGACGCTTCCTTTTCTGTTACTGGCGTTCTGACAGCCAGAACTGCTCTCTTGGGCGTTCAACGCGATCATGCTTGTTTCTGGCGTTGACGCCAGGAATGAGCATGGTCTGGCGTTCAGCGCCAGTTCTTATCCTTCTGGGCTCTGATTGTCCTCAGAGGGATTTTGAGTAGCCATTTGTTCATTTCTTCTTCTGCTATTTTGAAGTGAGGTATTTAATTTTTCCCACTTCTTTTGAATGCTTGCATTCTTCGTTATTGTTTTGACAGTTGCTTTTCTGTTTGCTTTAACTTGTACTTCCATTTCCTGTTAGCCATTCTTGTTTCCTGTATATTTCTTGAATTCGGCTAGCTGCTAGTTAGAAAGTCTAATTGCTGATGAATTCATTAGCACTCATACAAACATCTGCATTTTATTTTGTTTTAGCTTTTCTTTCATGGAAGATTCACTGCTTAGTACAATGCTGATTCTGGCAACTATATCAATAAGCTCTTGAGCTTCTTCAATTTTTTTCATTTTGTATAGATCCACCAGCTGAGTGTCTGAGAAATCTGAGCTTTTTTCTGTAAGCCCATATAGAAGATGTCTAATTGCCCCCATTCTGAAAACATTCAGAGGGCATTTTCTTAGCATCTCTTGTATCTCTCCCAGGCATCATAAAGGGATTCATTGTCTCCTTGTTTGAAGCCTTGGATGCTTAGTCTTAGCTGTGTCATCCGTTTTGGAGGAAAATAGTGATTCAGGAATTTTTCTGACAGCTGTTTCCATGTTTTTATGCTGTTCTTAGGTGGTTATTTAACCACTCTTAGCTTGATCTTTTACAGCAAATGAAACAGTAGTAATCTGTAGCATCCTGATCTAACTTCCTTATCATGCATGTTTAGCAATTTGTAAAATTTTGCCAGAAACTCTGTAGGTCCTTCATGTGGAAGACCAGAATACTGGCATTTTGCTGCACCTGATAATGAGCTGAGGATTCAACTCAAAGCTACTAACTCCAATGGAGGTATACAGATACTACTCCCATATGAAGCAGTAGGGGGTTAGCATATGACCCAGAGTCTCTTGGACCGTTTCCATCATTACTTACTTCCATAGATGGAATACAAGTTGATGAATTATATAGATTTGAGAATTGATAGTAAATAAAAATGTTGAATATATAAAAAGAAATTTAAATATATATATAGTAATATATTTTTTTTTTTAATAATAAAATAAAAAACAATAAATAAAAAGTGGAAATATTTTGAAATTGAAAAATTGGAATTGTTATAAAAAATTTAAAAATATTTTAAAAATTTTAGAAAATTAAAAATTTTTGAATTTTGAATTTTATGATGAAAGAGAAAACATCACAAAAACACAAGACTTTAAAATTTTAACTTCAAAAATCCAATTTTTTGAAAATTTTGGAGGGAAAACACCAGGAACACAAACTTAAAAATTTTAAAGATCAAAAGCACAAGAAAAACTCAAGAACACTTTGAAGATTCACAAGAACACCAAGAACAAAGGAAGAACACCAAACTTAAAATTTTTAGAAACCAAAAATAAATTTTGAAAAATTATAAAAATTAACAATAAAACCGCAAACTTAGTTTGGCACAAGATGTATAAATCAAGAAAAATTATTTTTGAAAAAAGATTTTCAAAAACTGAGTGCTCCCTAATCAAGAAATAAGCAAGCTTACCAATGGAAAAATGTGAATTGATAGATGTTATTGAAAAGAAAACTGAATTAATCAAACTTAATGACCTATAGACAATGAAAATAAAAGAAAAATAAATAAAATTTTTCTAATCTAAGAATAAAATAAACCTTCAAATTGCAAACTCAAATTAATCACAACGCAAAATATTGTGGACGAATGTGATCTAATTAATGCTCTGCATGTGCAAGGAGAACAATTTAACAACGATTATTGTAGAACACAATTCTTCAACTAAACTATCAGCAAGTGTACTGGTCGTCAAGTAATACTTACGTGAGTAAGGGTCGAATCCACAGAGATTATTGTTTGTTAAGGCAATCATTATTATTTTTTGTCTTTTTTTTTTTGATTTTTGATTTTATAAGTAGAATATTATTTATTAAAAAAAATTGAAGTAAAATAATAGAGTTATTTGTTTTCAGTAATGGGGATATGTTGGAGTTTTGGAGATGCTTTGCCCTATTGCTGTAATCTCCTAAATTTTTAAAGTTCCTTCCATGGCAAGCTTGTATGTAGGGTGCACTTGTCAATGGCTACTCCCCTCCTCAGTGAAAACTATGCTAAGCACTCTGTCACAGACGGCTAATCAGCTGTTGGTTCTGCTCTATGGAATAGATATGACACTCTTTTGCGTTGTCACTAACGCCCAGCAATCGCGAGTTTGAAGCACGTCACAGTCATCAATTCCGGAATCCTACTCGGATAACCACAGACAAGGTTTAGACTTTCCGGATCCAGAATGGCCGCCATACAGTTCCGCTTATACCACGAAGATTCTGATTGGGGAACTAAGAGATTTCATTTCAATCTGATGGAACGGAGGTGTTTGTCAGGCACACGTTCATGGGTTGAGGAAGGTGATGAGTGGTCACGATCATCACCTTTCCACATTAAGCGCGAAAACATCTTAGATAAGCACAACGTGTTTGAATAGAGAAAAAGAATTGCATTAATCATCGAGACGCTGCAGAGCTCCTCACCCCACAATGGAGTTTAGAGACTCATGCGTCAAAGTTTTAAATTCAGATCTGAAAATGTCATGATGTACAAATAAGTCTTAAAAGTTGTTTAAATAGTAACTAATAACCTAGGTTTACAGAAATGAGTAAACTAGATAGATGGTCAGAAATCATTCTGGGGCCACACTTGGTGTGTGCTGGGGCTGAGACTTAAGCTTTCACGTGCCTGGCTTTTCTGGCGTAACCAGGTTGCCTGTTTTGGGCGTAACTCCAGTGACGTTTTTCTGGCGTTTTAACTCCAGAAGCAGCATGAACTTGGGCGTTGACACCAGTTTAGTCGTCTATCTCCGAAAAAGTATGGACTATTATATATGCTGGAAAGCCCTGATGTTCTACTTTCCAACCCTTGAGAGCGCGTCAATTGGACTCCTTAGCTCCAAAATCCATTTCGAGTGCAGGGAGGTCAGGATCCAACACATCAGCAGTCCTTTTTCAGCCTAATCAGATTTTTGCTCAGCTCCCTCAATTTCAGCAGAAATACCTGAAATCACAGAAAACACACAAAACTCATAGTAAAGTCCAGAAATATGATTTTTGCCTAAAAACTAATTAATATTCTATCTAAAAACTATAAACATTGCTAAATCTACATGAAATTACCCAAAAAGCGTATAAATATCCGCTCATCAGTCTTCAACAACACCAAACTTAACTGTTGCTTGTCCTCATACAACATGAAAAAGTAGGTTTCTAATAGAGATAAAGCACATACTATTCTTGAGTTCTAAATGAGGCTCAGAATTCTTATTATGATGAGGGGCTTGTAGCTTTTTGTCCTCTGAACAGTTTTGGCATCTCCCCTGTAATTCTTTAAATTTTCAGAATGATGTGGCATCCTTAGGAAACTTGGGAATAAGATAGTATTGTTGATTCTCTAGTGTAGTATGTTGATGAGATTCTTGAACACAGTCATTTATGAGTCTTGGCTTGTGGCCCTAAGCACTTTGTCTCCAGTATTACACCAGAATACACAAATGCCACAGACACATGATTGGGTGAACCTTTCAGATTGTGACTCAGCTTTGCTAAAGTCGCCAGTTAGAGATGTCCAGAGCTCTTAGGCACACTTTTTTGCTATGGATCACGACTTTAACCACTCAGTCTCAAGCTTTTCACTTGGATTCATGACACAAGCACATGTTAGCGGACAGGCTTGGTTTAGCCCTTAGGCCTGGATTTTTTTATTTCCTTGGGCCTCCTATCCATTGATGCTCAAAGCTTGTGATCTTTTTACTCTTGGCTAGTGCTCATGGCTTGTGATATTGTTTTTTTTTTTTTTTTTTTGAACTGCTTTTTCTTGCTTCAATAATCAATTTCATGATTTTGTTCAAAGATCATCAACAATATTTTTCGTGTTCTTCATCCTTTCAGGAGCCAGTATTCATCAAATTCAAAGTACAGTAATTATGCGCTGTTTAAGCATTCATTCAGAAACAAAAAGTATGACCACTATAATTATTATAATTTTATTATTAAGACTCGAAAATATAAATTACTTCTTTATTCTATAATAGAATCTCTTATTTATTCAATGCCTAATGATGATGAAAAAAATAAATAAATAGCTTAAGTTGGAATAAAATCAAAATGACTCCTATTATTGCTAAAATATCTTCTAAAGGTTCATTTTAAGAAGGAATCATCCTACTAGTTGAACAGAGAAAATTGTAACTCAGCAACCTGTTTGTTTTGAGGAGTGGATGCTACTCTGACTCTTTGGGTGCGGTTCAAGGATTAATTTTGGCGCTTCAGTTTCCCGTAGATAGCCTTGCTCCTCTTGTTCCTTGAGCGGTTTGCAGATCATGCTACTTTGATTTCTGTTCTTCCTTTAATTGTCCAATATGCTTCTTGCAATCTGGAAACAAAAAACAGGAAAGCCATCAAGTTGTTCCAATATTCTATTGGGCGCAGTTTTGGGAGGCCTTCTTGTGCCTCTTCTGACAGGAATCTCTTGTGCTGTTGCTGACCAGTGCTTCATCAGTAATGGGCTTTTCAATTGGGATATATTAGTTATTTCCCATCTTTCAGCCTCTTTGCAAAGATAGAAATAGGCTTGGATCTGCAATCTTGCGTCCTTAGAATTCCTGTTTTGGCTTATTTTTATATAGCTCAACAGGAGATCAGCTGATGGACTTCCACTTCTTTTCCCAACATGATGCAGTGAATCCTCACAGCTCTTTTGATTGCTAACTTCAGAATGTTGCTGGTCGGCAAGATGGACGACGACAAATGAAATCCAGCCAGCGTCTGGCTACTGGTTTTAGATCTTTCTCTTTTTTGAGTTTGGACTGGGATGGCGTTGTACTGGTAGTCCATTTGGTCCCAGGGATGCATATGTCCTCGAGAATCTTATCCAGGCCTTTTTTTACCCTCATCATTCTCTATTCAAAGGAGTCTGTCATCTTTCAGTTGAGGGATCTTGAATACCTCCCTGATCCTGTCAGAATGGGTATGAATGATTTTTCCTCTGACCACTATCTTATGGTCAAAGATAGCAAGCTCAATGATTTTTGCTTTCTGTCTGCATAGATTAGCAAGAAATATCTTGAACATATTCTTCCCGCACTTTCGTTTCAGGATTGGCCAGAATTTCCAAATCCCTGTTCGGAATTTGGTTTGAATTTTCGGATATTCATCTTCTTTAGATCGAATTTGACTTCGGATATGATTGTGTGGACTTCATTAATCTTGAGTAATGGTCTGAATTTCTTTAGTTAGAATTCTTGGTTCCAAAGTGGTTTTGGAGCTTTCTTTCTTTCCTATTTTTTGGGGTGGTTTGTTTCCTTTTAGGGGCCATGATCAAAAAGAGCATGTTTTTGTGATCACGGGAAACACACAACTTAGAGCTTTGCTTGTCCTCAAGCAAATAGAGAGGAAAGAAGAGGTGAATAGGAGGGAGAGCAATGTGAATGGTGATGATGAGGAAAAAAAAAAAAAAAAAAAAAAAAAGGGAGGGGGGTGGGTAATTTTCGACGAAAAAAATAAGAAAAGAGATAAAGATAAAAGATATAATTTTAAAAGATATGGTTTTTTTTTTTTTTTAATTTTAAAAAGGAAAAGATTATAAATCAAAATTTAAAAGGATTTTTTTTTTTTTTTGGAATTTTTAATTTTGAAAGATTTTTTTTTTTAAAGGAGTTAAAGATGGTTGGAACAAATTTGAAAGCTGATGCTTAAATTGGAAAGCCATTTGTTCTTTTTGGTAGATAAATCTAAAAAAAAAAAAAAAAAAAAAAGGTTTTAGAAATTAGGATAAAAAAAAAAAATTTTGGAATTGAAAGTGATAATTAAAATATGTTTATTTTTTTTTTTTTTTTTTTTATATATAAAAATCTTTGAAAAATGCAAAGAAAATGAAATTGTACCTCCTCCCACCATCCTGGCGTTAACGCCCACATGGTGCAGTGGTTTGGCGCGTTTAACGCCCAGATGTGCTTCTCCTGGGCGTTCAATCGTCCCCCATTGGTGATGCTTGTCTTCCTGGGTTTAACGCGCAGGAAGTCCGTCTTTACTGGGCGTTTTTTTCGTAAACGCCCAAATGCTAGCAGATTGGGCGTTAAAAGCGACAGAAGGTGCAATGTCTGGCGTTTTAACGCCCAGATAAGATGCTTCTCTTGGCCGTTTATACGCCAGAAGGCACCTACTGGCCGTTAAACGCCCAGTGGGTGGTTCTTTTGGGCGTTTAACGCCCAAAGTATTTCCTACTGGCTTTTTCATGCCAGCGAGCTTCCAAATTTCTCTGCAACTCTTGGGGATTCAATCAATTATATTCACCTTTGGAAGATACTTGGAACTAAATCTGTAAAGAAAAGAAAATTTTATTTAATCAGTAGATTAAACCTTTTGTAAATGGCTTGGTTGCCTCCCAGAAGCGCTTCTTTAATGTCATTAGCGTGACATGAACTGGATATCAATGTAATGTCAGTTTGGAGCATTCTTGCTCGAAATTATCTTCAAGATAGTGTTTAATTCTCTGTCCATTGACAATGACTTT
>QBTX01002782.1:0-15135 GCA_003063285.2 Arachis monticola | reverse complement strand
TGAACGGCTGTCGTCGGGCTTCTTCTCGCTCGTTACTGGGGCTTGGTTTGCCACACACTGTCACCGGCTTCGCACACCCCTATTTAAAATAACCATCTACTTAAGGATAAAACGTAATCATGCCCACAAGTACCTAAATGAATGAAATACGCAATATTTTAGATTATATAATAACTAAAGCCAATCCAATAAAAAATTTAGGATCGGCGTACTCGCAGCAGTGTAAGAATTACAAAAATCATCCGCATATACCTACTAAAATGACAATCCTGAACTAGCCATTAAAGTAGCTTCACTGAAAGGTCGTGTTAAAAACGGACGGCAACAATTAACAATGCTGCTGATCGCTTGAACGGTTCGACAACTATGGTGGCGGCCACGCGGTGAGCTGATGATGGTCAGGACCGGTTTTCCCTATCGTGTGGTGAAACGATCGGTGCACCTAGCGGTCACGTGCTTTTCGGCACACACTGAGGAAGGTTCGAGTTGAATCAGAATCGCACCAAACAGCTTCTTACAATCTCCCAGCGACAAATCTGGCGATCCACTGAGCAAGCAAGACAATAAAGATTCTGAAACAATGGATATCACAGCTTCCTTGTAACGACCTTCTTTACACCTATTGGCCGCTTCGTCCGCAGTTTGATCTTCAAGGATTGAATATATACATAATGGTAAACTTGTTGGTCCATCATGTTAGGTGGGGCGGGAATACGCGTAGCCAGAGGTCGCCAGTGCACAGGGGGGATCTGCACTTTGCTACGGAGGACCGCTGACGTTAGGTGAGGCTTCCGCAGTGTCGGTGGGCGACAGGTGCAAGACGGCGTCGGTATCGCCGGCGATGGGTGCATCAGCGCGAGGTGGAGGCGCAAAAATACTATGAGACACAATTCATTGGAATCGTAGTGAACACATCTAGAACACTAATTCCAATTTTATTATTAATTTTATTTTATTATCATATTGTTCACAAATATTCAGTATGATTCATCATGTGTTTGGTCACATACTTTCCTTTTTTGTTTAAAAAATATCGAACCGTATTCGCTTTCTAAAAGCAAAATACCAATACAAATAAATAAAAAAAAAAAAAAAAAATAATAAAATCAAAGAAACTCAAACGAAAAAATAAAAGAATTTTTTTTTATGTTATAATTAAAATAATTTGTTTATTTTATTTTTTAATTTGACATAAGTAAAATGTAAAAGATAGATATATAACGAATAAAAGCCACAATACGAATAGTGTAGTATATAACAATTGTTCTTCCCATAAAAACATTTATTAATTCACCATTTCACATACACTTTGACAACATGAGAAAAAATTTTCACTAAGTTTTGTTCCCTCAAAGGATCGTTCAAGGTCCAAAGATATATCACATACGCGCGAGGTATTTGTTTTTTACATCTTCTTATGAAGAATTAATTTGAATATAAAATAAAGTATTGGTCCAGATATATTAGTCAAGTGGCACCATATTAACTTAGGATCAACGTTGGGGTCTATCAAATTAAATGTATAATCACCACCAAAAAATTTAAAAAAAAAACTTTATTCTTTAATTAGCCAAAATCATATTGCAAAGATCAGACTCTTACTAAACTTTGATTTTTGCATTGTATAAAATAAACCTAAACAAACCTTCTTTTATGCCAAGGTAGTGTCATGAAATTGTTTGCCGCTACCTCTAAAGGGATGAAAACAACCACAAACCAAGAGGCTCATGATGACTCTTAATATTCTTGGAAACTTATTTGTGATGATCAGAACATAGTTGTGTAGCGGATGAAAATTGACAACAGTTTTAATGATTCGTGCACTTTATAGTTCGGTGTTTTATGTGTGTGTTATTACTTATAAGTACGAATTCTATTTGCTTTTATCTAAGTTTTAGTAACGGATCTTTAATTATTTCAATGTCTGACTCTTAATGACACGGTGCATGACGTCAACTCTATTCATCAATCCTATGTCTATAAAGGGACTAAATTCCCATTTTAGACCCTGATATTCACGCACACAATTTGTCCATTTTGGTCCCAAAAATTCAAAATTATTATACTGGTCCTCCAAATTTAAGTCGGCACCAATATGATCTCGTCAACTCTTTCCGCGATCACTAAGACAAACGGAATGCCTGAGATGACACTCCTCCGCTGCATGCCTGGATGATGAGTAAACAACGTCGTTTATCCTTGAACCGAAGAACAAGAAAGAAATGTCATCGCTTTTTATGAAGGGGAAAAGAACGGAGGAGGCCAATAATAAGTAATTCGATCTTCTCGCTTTTCTAACAGTATTAACTTCTTCCTCTCTTCTACCGGTCCACTATTCTTCATTTATGACATGTTTGGGTGCCAAAGGTAAACGACGTCGTTTAGCTCACTCATCTAGCGTGGCAAGAATTGTCATCTCACACTCAGTTTGCCTAATCATCCCAAAAAAAAAAAAGAAAAGAAGTGAAAGAAGAATATGTCAAAAAATTTAAAAAAAAATAAATGGTAATTTAAATTTGAGTAATTCACATGAATACTCAAGGACCAAAATGGAAATTTATCCCTATAAAAAGCCACTAATTTCTATATCTCAAAGGAACGACTACATGATAAGTTCTACACTTTTTTCAGTCTAACATTCTTATATTCCATAAATTAAATACTTACCTAACTTGAGCGTCGAGTACCTTTTATAAGTATCCACCATCCATCTGTTGTTCTTTTTGTGCAAGCATACATCTTTGAAGACAAGAACAAATTCAAGTTTTTCCAAGACGAAAATTATAACTTTAGAGGTTCACTACACAAGAATAGTCTTTTCTATCTATCGCGATAATTAAATTATAATTATGAATTTAAATTTTCTTGAATAATTCCTAAATAAAGAATAGAGAAATATAAGCCAGAAGAGACATAGTAAAGTGAAAAGTCTCCTTTCTCCACATGCATTTACATTGCCGGGGAAATATACGGAAGCACCGATAGAAAAAGAAAATATAAAATAAAAGCATATTGATTATTTTTTATATATCATATCCCATTTTATAGATAATAGAAATGATCATTCTCCTTGTGTTCAAAAAAGAATGACTTGTATTTGGAGTGGAATAAAGCTGTAGAACGAAGGGAAATAAAAATATTCCTATGAGATGCATTGATACTGCTACCGAAGATGCAACCTCCACCCCCCTTTACAGATTTGTCTTTTGTGGCAAAAAAACGTGTCACTAAAAAAGTGTTGCCTTAAAGAGAAAGTGTTACCCTTAATCGTTAACTTGGCTCTGAATGAGCAAATTTTTACCATTTATACTACTATATGATACACAATTTTTTACTAGTCCTTGATGTATAGTTTGTGATTTCATATTATAGTTTTTCAATCTGATTTAGTTATAATATTCTTTTTGCATGGATTTATTGTATAGTTAAAATCTTTTATTCTGTTCTGTACTTTTCTTTAAATACATTTCTCAAATGATCTCAGAAACTCTTTTTTTTCTAGCACTTTCTGTTGTTTCTCTAAAATTTTTTTTTTTTTTTTTTTTTTTTTTTTTTTTTTTTTTATTTTATTCATTTCAATAATTTTAATTTCTTTTAAGTCATCATATTGGTTTTTCCAGATTTATAAATTTTTATTAAATTTCAATTTTTTTTTTTTTTTTTTTTTCTTTCTTATTCTATTCCTTTTTATTATAACGTGGTGTGTCAGTTTTCTATTACATGAACGGTATTTAATGTATATTTATATTCTTGTTATTCTTACTTTTTAATTTTCAGCCACTTTTTTCTTTTTATTTTGATTTTCTGCTGTTTTTCAATCTTTTTATGCTTCGATTATTTATTTTAAATTTTCAAATCTATCTGCCTCCATTAAGTGTCTATCATCTGATTCTTATTTTCTAACTTATTTACAGATTCTCTATTTTAATTCTCTTAACTTTCTTTTCTTTTTAACTTTGATATTATTTTTAATTCTAAATGTCTGATTTTTATCAGAAAACTGTAAATAATTCAAACGATTTTTTCTTTTTCAATTTTTTTTTTTTTTTTTTTTTTTTTTTTTTTTTTTTTTTTTTTTCTTTATTTATTGTCTAATTTTTTTTTTTTTTTTTTTTTTATTTATTTTTACTCCTTTTTAGTTAATTCTTTTATTTCAGAATTTTTTCTTTCTTTGAGTTATCTTTAATCTGAGATAAACTAAAAGGGCTATAATTTTAGATTCTTTAAAATTTGAAAATCGCGATGAGAAATAAATTTTCTTGATGGTTCTTAATATATAGATGTTTATCATATATCTTCTTATATTATATTTATTTCTTTTTATAATTTTCGTGAATTTTTATTTCATCCATTTTTTTTTCTGTTTAAATATCTTAATACTTATGATAGCTATTTGTTTAAACATAATTTATTCATATGCTAATTGAAAATGGGGTTCATCCTCTTGTTCATTAGATTCTTTCTGTGAAACTTATAAGCCAAACTTATAGATCTTACCAAAGATTTTCAGTTGATAAGAGGTAATAGCATATCCAAGTATGGGCATTGAATTAAACATTTACGTTTGCCAAGTTTTCCATATGAACAATTCCAATATTCTGATCAATTGGTTCATCAGCCTAATTCTTTTTGCATCACAGTTGCTAAGCTTATTGGTGAAATTAATTCCTTTATCATATTGTAGAGATTGGATTAAGACTGTATAGTACTAATAAATCCATCCAATTTTAGATCTTTTTCTGTTGATCTTTTTTTTTTTTTTTCAATTGTGTTCTTATTCTTCATCATTTTATCAAAGCTATTTCATGTTCCCCATTGGCGGATTTTATCTTTATAGGGGGCTTCAAGTTGAATTTTTTCCATCAAGTATATTATATTTTTCTATTAAAAAAAACTTCTTTTAAAATGATCAAAAATAATTTTATTAAAGAGTTTTCTTTGCATTTGATTTAATTTTTTTTTAGGCGCTGTTTTTTTTTTTTCCTTCATTATTCTACTAAAAGCAGTTAATCTATTAATAAATCATAGTTCAGTCTGTTAATGGTCTAGAAAATCTTTTTATCTTAAATAATGAGTCATAATCGTTGAAAGTACTAGGATGAAGATCGCTACCTTTCTGATGAGTAAAACTTTCTATTTAGTATATTTACAAAGGTGGTTTGTTATCCTCAGAGGGGAAGATTGCTAAAATACTAACATGCTAGAGGGAGTTAGAACTATTTTCCTTTAAAGGAATTCTTCTCTCAGAACCATAGAATCCGCCCGTCGGCAAGGGCTTTCCTCCCTTCTTGCTTCTCCTAGCATGTGAGTACTCTTTTGCTTCCTGTTTTCTATTTTCTGATAGCCTCTACAATTGCCTAAGCAACCTATTTATAATAGTTGGTGTTTGATGGACAATTCCCATCCTTACCCTTCTTATGACGTCTTGCTTAACGTCATGTTTGTTCTCTTGAACCAGCTACATTGTTGGTGCCCTATGACCAAGTGCTTACGCATCAGTATGCAATAATGTTAGTAGATGCTTCAGATGCACTGTCCTCCTCTTTTATCATGTGACCCTCTGATGCATTTCTCCTTTCTTCATCATGGTGAGATTGATTACGTTTCATTATTGCTTTCTTCAGAATATCTCTGAGGCACATAGCTGGCACTTGGTGGTCTTCTCTGTCTTTTATCAAATAGTAGAGATTCCTCTTTATCCCTTCAGGAGCCTTTTTTAAAAGTCCAGATAAGTTGTAGAATGCTGATTCAAATTCACACAAGAGTCTATTCTCTACTTTCTTCAATTTTCATTCTGTTTAACTGGACACTAGCCAGAGTATTTCTACTTTATATAATTAATCCTTGTTGGGATTCCTTGTTATTTTTTGAGTTCTTTCAAAGACCCTTGCTCAATGTGCTGCCAACTTTCCTTCTGACTGTAAATCGTTAAGTTTGAATCTGATCAATTGGTTGAAATTTCCTGGAAGACGGACCATTAAATATTACTTGGTGGCTGGGAACACAAGCAATGTCTTCTTCGTCATTAAAATAGGTTGACTGCTTTGTAAAATTTTAGGGATAATCCCTTGGATTTATCCATGTCAAATCATATTTTTAAATCTCTTTACTGCATCAACGAATCCTGCACCGAAACTCAACTAATAATTTTTAGATCATTAAAAATTAAAATTGTATCAAACTTAATCCATATTAAAAAAACCTTTGATAGGTGTCGATGGGGAAGCATCTGAAAATATAACTAGCTTTGTTAGCTGTTCCTTTTGGCATATGAGGTAATATCCCAAAGATTGCCCTTTTTTCTTCAGTCCAATTCAAGACTATGTTAAGGGTTTCTCTGAGATTAGATCTACAAACGCCTTTTCTTTTCCTAATGATCTTCAGCCCTTCGTAGGAATGTTTCTTATACTATCCCTGTTCTCTGGGGATCTTGAATTGGAGCTTTATCTGCTCTTTTTAGAGTTTGCTCTGGATGAGAAGCTTCATATTCCTTGAAGGATTCCTTTGCCTCTGCCAGTGTTAGAAAACCCTCTTATAGAACAGTCATTATTAGACGTAAAATGGTGTGCGCTTTTACCTCAACATCTAATACGCCTTATGGCATTAAAAAAAAAAAAATAAAAAATTAATATTTTTTTTCTTGGATGTTTTTAATATTTCGCTTTTTTTTTTTTTTTTTTTGTTCTTTTCTGAAATTTTTCTTCACCCTGATTTGTCACACATGCTTAGCTTGCTAAACTCTGATGGTTTCGCTTGTTAGTGTTGATTTCATTGCTTCAATAGCCTTCTTGAGAGTATTGGATCTGTGTCCTTAATTAGCTGACAATGCTTGCATTTTGTCGAGCTTTGCTCATATTTTGAAATTTCTGATCTAATGCGCATTGTAAACAACTCCATTCTCCTTCGTTAATGTATCTGCAATAACATTTTTGTCACCCTTAAATATTCAATTTTATTGGATATCTGCTAACACAAATAATTCCATCTTACCAACGTCCATGATTATAATCAACCTTTTAAATTATATCGTATATGATACCTGTTAGGTAACTGAATATTGTCCTTAAAGTAAAATTCTCTGGTAGTAAATCAATTGTCCCATTCTTAAGAGTATTTAATAGCTGCTAGAGTTTTCCTTTTCCATAGTGGTATATTCTGTTCTGTTGGAGTAAAAGTCCCTGAAATATACTTGCAAAGTAATTCCTTGGAGAATTTTTAAATCTAGTAATTCTTTTTCTTCTTCCAGACTTTTAATACGTTTCTTAGTTTTAGACATCCTGACCAGGTTATGTCGAAGCATCTGTTTCTACTATTAAGTAGTCATTTTCCTTCTGGGATATAAAGTTCTGGAAGTTTTCACATAATTCTTTTAACTTTTCTTTTGAAATTTACATACATCTTTTTTCATACCATTTCCATTCTATTATAAAAATTTTGAGAATAAACTTTTAGTTTTCTATATATATTCTTTAAAATCCCTTGATCAAATTATTATACACCCTAAATCTTTGTATTGTTTTCTATCTTCTAGTTTTATTAGGAAATAAAATTTACCTTTATCATAAGGAACATTTGGCTGATTTTAGCTTCCTTATGATAGATATACCAAGAACTCTTCTAATTTCTTGGTTTGCTATTCTTGCTATCTTTTTGCTCAACGAACTAGGAATCTTTTTCTTATACATCTATTCTAAACTATTAATAGTTTTTTGAAGAAGGATCTTCCTATCTTTTGTAAAATAATAGTATATCATCACATGCTACACTAAAACAATTCATTTAAATTCTTTTAGATTTTCTTCCATAAATCTTTGATAAAATACCTGGGGCTTGTTTTAATCCGAATGTCAATACATTCCATTCAGTAGAGCAACACACTTGTTGATTTCTTTTGCTTGGCAAGTATAAAGCCAGTTATTTCTTTTTTCTTCGTCTAAACGAAGTTGCCAATAATCATGATGTTTGCATCAAGAGAAAGATAAAACCAATTCTTTGCTCCTTTGATTTTGTTCAAAATAGAATCTTTTCTTGGAAGTTATGAGCATCACCAATATGTTGCTTATTCATCTTCTTATAGTTAATAACCATTCTTCGTTTCCCCTTTTAATTTCATTAATTGTTTCGACATAAAAGGTGCTCTGCGAGTCGCATGAGGACTTTTACTTAAATCTATATAATTCCTTTTTTCCAAAAGATCTCTACATTCTATGTGAAAATCTTCCTTATCTCTAGTGATAAGGAATTTTATTTGAGACATTATTTCTCTTTAAGGATCTTTTAATTTAATACTTACTAATTCGTGTATTTTGTAATTTTTAAATATCTAAAGGATTTTGATCAGCACAAATTTCATCCAAAAGTCTGTTCTATCTTTATCTTCTTCAAGATTATTTTTTGGGATATTTATCGAAAGTATAAATTTAAATAACACTGTTCTAATATCTAGAAAAATATTTTGAAATTTTAAGATTTTTTTTATCTTATATTTGGTATTTTTATAACGTTTTGATTTTGGATTTATTTAAGAAGCGAATCGTATGTGAGCTTTTAAAACTAAATATTAACGGTTAATTCTGGAATGAATGGTGTTGTCTTGTATTATACTTTTAAAAAATTATTTACCTATAATAAATTCAATATAAAACAGAATCAAACATATATAAGATGAACAATGAACCTATAATTTGGAATTAAAAATTTCCAACTCAGTTAAAATGGCTTTAAATGTCAATTTTTATATGTTCGATTTGTCAGCTATTCTAACTCCTTAATGGTTCTCTTTAATTTTTCGCAATCAATTCTTATATCTTGAACTTAGCAAAGCATTGTGTTCTCCAGAATCTATGAAAGCATTTATAAACTTTTCTGTTATTTTTATACTAATAAATGTAGCATTATTACTCAGTTCTGAGCCTGTTTCCGAGACTATTCCAAAAATATTGAATCTAAGTTATCTCAGATTCCTCTAAAGGTCACAGAAAAAGACTTAGCAATTTCTAATTGTTTTAGTTTAAAAAGATAAATTTTTTTTATCTTTCTTTCTCGCGACATTCATTTGCATAGTGTCATTCTTCTTGGCCACATACCAACATTACAATTTTCCTTTTTTATCGGGCCAATATCGTTTATTTCTTTATTTTTATTATTATTTTCCCTTTTAATAATATCCTCTTTTTTCTCCAGTTTTTTGATAGTTTTTCTTTTTCTTAATTAGAATATTTTCTTTTCTTGAAAATTTTTATTAAGACCCTATTTTTCAGTTTATTTCATTTCTTTTTTTTGGTTTAACAGTCAATTATCTAGATGTAATATTCAAGCAAATCTTTTTGTTAGTTTCTATCTTGGCATACAACGTTCTTTTATCTCCTCTTTATTTAGAGTTGCGTTCACTTCAAAAATTAATTTCAATTGTCCTCTGTTTATTTCTCTTATAATCCTTCCCATTATAAAATTCAATAGCTGATATGGAAGTTTTTTACTACATACTAAGATAATGATTTTATCTTCTTCTTTTAATTTGTCAATAATCGTATTCTATTTTATTATATTTTTAGTTCACATTATTGATCAATGATATCTTGTATTCTAGCTACAATGTTTTTTGCCTTCTGATATTAATTCTTTTTTATACGACTTCTTGTCGTATGATCTATAATATTTTTCAAAAGATTCTTGTATATAAGAATCATCATTATACTAAATATCTATCAATAAGCTGTTGTTTTTGTTGCTAAAATCTTTGACTATATTTAGGTTTTCTACTGATGTCATATAATCCTTATAGTTCTCTTTAGTATGAAATCCTATGTTAAATTCCAAATAAATCCTCTTCCAGACAATTGCACTAAGCTTTGGATTAAGTAAAAAGTCATCTAATAAAAAGGAATTCAACCAATTTTCGAAAATTTCTTTTTCATTCTTTTTAACGGCTCTAAAATCGAGCATTCTATCTCCTTCCATTTCCTGGATTTTAAGGTAACGTATTTTGATTGGTATTTTTTGTATATTTTTGAATCTTTATTTATAAACCATTCTTTTAATAAGCCATGAATTATTAAACATTGTTTCCATTTTAAATTTGAGATTGATTATCCTTAGATGTTACAGCTTCAATTTTTTACTTGTATTTGGAATTGCTGGTTTTTTCGTCACTTGAATAATCTAGGATGCTGTCTTCATTTTGCTATATTTTCAGGGTTACTTAAATTCTTCTTCTCAAAAAAATTGAAATCCGTTCCATAATATTATTTTCTTGAGCCATCTTAATTGTTTAAAAAGCATTGTAACTTCTTCTAATTTTTCTTCAATATTCATAATTTTAGTGGTGGTTTTACTTTTAAATTCTGTTAGTTAATTATTTGTGAAATTTTTCTTCTTTGGGATTCTCTTTTCCTTATTTCTTTGAAATTTTATCGATTACTAATATTTCTTCAAGCATGTCTCACTATAAAATTTAATTGTGGGTTAAAAGGATGATAAAGATGTGGGATGAATCATTTCCATGGTAACATTTTTAGAAATTCCATGTGAAAATAAGTTTTTTCAGGTTTTTGAGTCCTTCAATAAAACTTATAGTAAAAATAAAGATTTTGAGAAAAATCATTTTGTATTGATTTTAAGAATTCGGTGTCATTACAGTTAACATTAGTTAAAATCATTAATTTTTATCTATTAATTTTGAATAACTTAATTATTTCTTCTCTTAAATCCTCTAATTTACTTTTTTCAATTAAGTGACCTTTTGTAAGAGTTTACGATTTTAAGTGAAAAGTGTGATTTTAGAATGTGTGGTTTGGATTTTGCCACCTAAGCATATCTTTAAATTTTGCTCTTACCTTATATTTCACCTCTTAACATGTTGCTTTATATATAGGAAAAAATTAATCTCTATATGTAGAGCACCTTGGCACGCAGCATGAAATTTTATGGTCCGTTCGTTCTAGATCTGAATATGGATAATGCTTATGGTCAAAATATCATAAATTAGATGATAACAAAGTCATGGTCAAGGTCATTTATTAATTACCATACTATAGTAACAACCAAAAAAATGGATTTTAGGCTTGCTTTGTAAAATATTTTTAAAAAGGTGTTTAAATTTTTTTTTTTAATTTTGTGTTTTAATAAATTACAAAATATTGTATTTGTATTTATAATTTTAAAAAATAAAAATATTTTAAAAAAATAAAATTTTTTAAAATAATTTTACACCATTTAAATTAAAATTTTAATATAATATTATAACATTAATTAATTTTAAATTAATTTTTGTATTTATATTTATTATAATATTTTTTTAAATTTTAAAAATTATTTTATTAAATGTATTTATTATTATTTATATTTATATAAAAAATTTTTTTAATTTAATTTATTAAATATAAATACAATAATTTTTTAAAAAATAAAATTTTTATCAAATTAAATCTTAGTGTGTCACAGCACTACCTAGCATTGGTGTAATACCCGGTCTAGCCAAAATTAATTAAATAATAGAGTTAAATGGCGAGCGAATATGGTTGGAAGATTCGGCAATTGAGGATTTGATCATCTAAATATGATATTTAGATTCAGTGAATTTTTCTGAGTCAGAAACATAGTTTTCTTGCGTAAAAGCGCGCATGGAATTTTGACCGCAGTAACCGGCTGAGATCTGTCTGGTACTCACGCTAAGGAAATGATTATGATTAAATGAGATTAAGAAATGAGGAATTATAATTAGGGAAGGTAAAAATATTAAAGTGCGATTTAGAGCACTAATCTTAAAGGTTTTGGCCCAAAATTGGCAACGGACAAAAATAAGTGAACTGGGCCTAAGTGGGCCCAAGACCCAACATATATAACATTATTTATGAGCATTTCAGCTCATTTACCCTAAAAAGAAGGTTGGGGCGCTGAAATTGAGACGAGAGAAAGAGAAGAGAGAAAACTAACTCTCTTTGATCTTCAAACCACAATAACTTGAGCAACGGAGCTCCGATTGACGAGTCATTTACGGCCACGCGTTGCTCTTCTCATCTCTACAAATTCTATCTAAGTTTGGTGGTGATTATTTCATTCACTCTGCCCAGTTTTCAAATTTCCCCACTGTTACACGTTTTTGGGTAGTTAGTATTTGAAATCTTGTGATTTTGGTGTTTAGGGATTACTCCAACATGGATTCTAATGGGTTCTATCCCTACTTCTATATGGGCTGAGGTAAGAATTGCTCAAACCCTTGTGATTGGTCTTTTTTATGAGCTAGGTTGATGTATGTAAGTGATATTGGTTATGTTAGTGTATTGGTGATGTTGGTGCACAATTGGGAGATTGGTATGCTTGAGGAGCTTTGGTAAGCTTGGAGCTAAGGTTGGTGGGACTTCCAAAGAAGAGGCTCAATTGGTTTGGCTACAAGAGAGTACGGTTTAAGTTTCATTTAAGTACCGTGTTGTGTGATGAGAATTCCTAGGGCTAGATGCCCTAGGATTAAGATGGGATTGGTAAATGGTTGGTGCTATATGTATAGTTGGTATGTAATGTAAATTAATATTGGGTTGAGAATTGTGTAGCCTTGTATGCTTGTGTATTGAGAATTTTGATGTACTGGGATAGAGTATTGATTTGTGGTTTATCCATTTAAATTGTGAAATTGGGTCGGAGGCCGTGAATTTTGGGCGGAGGCCGGAAAGAGGTAAGAAAGTAAGTTGATGTGTGCATTGTATAATGACACAAGTGATTGGATGAATTTCAGAAATGAATATATGAATGATTGGGTTGGTTATTGACATAAGTTTTGAGGAGTTGAAGTGGAATTTGGTAAATTTGGGTGAAATTTTTTTTTTTTTTTTTTTTAATTTTTTGTTGTTGATTGTTGTTAACATTGTGGTGGTCATATATGTGATTATGATTATTGATGCCTTGGTGGGTATTATGATGCATTAGAGATATGCATGTTGTGATATATACTTGAGGAGTGGATTAAGGTTGATTTGTGGGTGAACCACGTGATAGTGAGTATGATATTGATTATGTATAATGATGGTTGATTGGAAATAGTGTTGTTGAAAATTTGGCATGAGGAAGAGTATATGATATGTAAATGTGTTTAAGTTTGAAAGGTCAATGTTGAGTTGAGATGGCTTGATGTTGATTTTGGTAAATTTTGATTGATTTCAAAAAGGTTGTAAACTTGAGCATGTTTTTGATTGACTTTGGAAAGAGTTGAAATGGCTTGTTTTGGAAATGGCACTGTGGTTTTTGTATGAAAACATGGTTTTTTTGGGCATACTTTGACGGGCATAACCTGGACTACGGACCTCCTTTTTTGCCAAATCTGTTTAGAAATGACATTGGATCCGGAATGTCCATGCCGTTCGAAGAACGGGTGAAAAATGATTTAAAATGAGAAAGTTATGACCGTCGGAAAGATTGGGGTTGAACTGTAAATTCTGCAGCTTTTAACTTAGAAAATTTTTAGCAGAACGACCCTACACAGCGTAGGCGCACCTTGGCCGCGTGCGCGCCGTTCTTCCAGAAAGCACCATCCACGCGTGCGCATGGTGTGCGCAGGCGCGTCGATGCCGCTGCACCAATTGCCCAGCATCTTTCCGAGAGTTGTGTCCAGGATTGTGCCAGTTTTGTGCTGGGCGCAAGAGCACCACGCGTACGCGTGGCTGACGCTTGCGCGCCGGTTTGGATATTTTTTAACCCGCGCGTTCGTGCATATGGCACTTGCGTGTCGATGAGTTTTTGGCCATCCACGCGTGCCTGGAGTGCGGCGTACGCGTGGCCCTGTTTTATGCCAAAGTTGATTTTTTGAGTTTTTAAAGCCAAATCATATTTCAAGCCTCCGAATCTCACCTCTTACGTATTAAATCATTATGATATGCCTAGCAATAGAAAGGACTAGGGGATGTGGTACTTGCGAGTAGAAGCAAGGGAAAAGTTATGATCAAAGATGATTATATGGATAAGAGGATGACGGTGGAAGTCTGTTATGAGCCATGAGCCGAAGGGCTATAATTGATTGATAAATGGCCCTGTTCTTGATTGGACCATGAGCCGGATGGCTAGTTATTGCGGTTACGGAAAGCCATTATTGTTATGGATGAGTAAGAAGCATATATGATAATAATGAATAAAATTATTGTTAATGTTAAAAAATATTGAAATGTGATGTGCGACCCAGGTAGTAGGCAGTGGCGTTGTCCACTTGCTCCGGTATGAGACGGGAAAGGAGGATTATGATAAACGTTTAATCATGGAGTGTTTTGAAAAATGTGTATTTGTGATACCTGGGTAGTAGCAAGGGTCGTGGTTCGTCCTGCTTGCTCCGGGTCTTTGTCTGAGAATTGATAATAAATGAAGGGTGATTATGAATAAATGTTATTTGTGATACTTGGGTGGTAGTAAGGGTTGTGGTTCGTCCCACTTGCTCCAAGTTAATGTTGAGATTTGGTAACAATGAATGTTGATAATATGAATTGAGATTGATGAATATATAGTTTGAGAATACCTGGCCAGTAGCAAGGAGTTGTGGTTCGTCCCACTTGCTCCGGGCCAATGCTTGAGATCCTGGGTAGTAGCAAGGGTTGTGGTTTGTCCCACTGCTCCAGGTCAAGAGATTGTGATGCTTGGGTAGTAGCGGCAGTAGTGGTGAATCCACTCACTCCAGTTGAGCTTTTAAACACCCGCTGGGTAGTAGCCGCAATAGGGGTTATTCCACTGGCTCTGGGTTGAGAGGGTAGTAGCAAGGGGTTGTAGCTCAAACCTACTTGCTCCGCAATGGGTGTTTCTGTCCAATGGTTAGCTACAGGACATGTCGGGTTGGCTATATAACCGCACAGATGATATCATCAGCCATAGGGAAGGCATTCATCATTTGCATATGTTTGAATTGTTTGGGTTTGCCATTGTCTTGGATTTCTACATCATATATGCCATGTTCCCTGACTATATGCTACTTGTTCTACTTGTATCATGTTTGTGTATTACTTTGCCTGTATTGCTTGTGTTTGTTACAACTGAGAGGCCCTCATGCCTGGTGTCGGTGGTGTGAGGGCTGTTCTTGATGGATGAATTGATGATGCGATGCATGATGATGTATTGATAAGAACTGCTGAAGCAGAACAACTGGTGATGGTTTTGCTTATGAAT
>QBTX01002781.1:0-15136 GCA_003063285.2 Arachis monticola | reverse complement strand
CTTGTTAAGTAGTTTCTCTTGATGTGTAATCAATAATGTTTTTGTATTACATTTATCTAATTATTATACTTTGTAGGGTGCTTTGAGTATTCGCTGATTTCTTTTTTTTTTTTTTTTTTTTTTTTTTTGTTGATTGATATTGAATGATTAATGGTATTTTATATCAAGAAATGTGTATTGTGGTTACATTGCTAATTTTATCTTAGACAAACAAAAAGCTAGAAGTTGTGTCGTGATGCTCTAACAAGATTCCTCGAGGTAAGTGCACACGCTCTAACATAAAATGATCATTGGGTAAATGAGCAATGCCAAAAAATGCATTTAAGTGAAATGTCGTTCACGTACGATCTGCCATTCTTTCGGTGCGTGAATACGTAGGCAAATTTGAATGAATGCGTTTAAGCCTATCACCCTCTTGGAGAAATTGTGAATGTGTAACATTACCATCGCATTAATGTTCGAAACACGTTATCGTTTACGAGAGAAGTACAATCTTGGGCATGGTGATGAAAACACAGACATCCGCACATAAGAAGCTCAAGCTAACAACAATGGAGGATTAGGCCACGCTCCATTCCACGTTTGATCACATACCCTGGCTAACTTATACCAACACGCTAATCTGATGTAACTATCCCAGCGATCACCAAACCAGATTTATGGTATAGCCACAACACTATGCAGTAGCCTAATACATTCGTTAGGACATGTCCACACGTACACAGCTGAGTGTATGCGTTTCACGTCATTATATTGGCCTATCACCTCCAAGCACCTTTTTATAAGTGTTAGCCTACGCTGGGACAACCACTTAGGCATGCCACACGCCTACGACCTTCCACCCAGGATGCGTAAGACGTACACTCTCCACTTCTCCTTGTGCTAATTACACTAGGGATGCCACCTCGTTGTTATCGAGTCTTATCAATGGTTGTGCACACCACAATACTAGGATTACACGTACTATATTGCCTTCTGCAATCATAGCATATAGGCGTGCCACGAGCCAAGGTCTAGAGGGGGACCTCGTTGGTCACTTATCAAACTTTCAACCATTTACATAACAAATTCTATCATCAAGTCCAAATTTAGTGCAAGGTGCTTAATGATTGTAATAGTATAGATAGTTCTAAATGGCCATAAGCTTTGATGATCTCTCTATAGTGATGTAGAAAGAAATTTGATATTTTGTTGTAATGATTTTGAAATTTGAATAAATAAGTTATTTGGTATATGTAATTATTAAAGAGTTTATTTCGTCCAGTGTTTCTCTCCGAGAGAAGAACCTTAGCTTATGATTGATTTCTTTACAAATCCTAGATTCTTTCTTGACATCATGGTCACTAATCTCATTCGTATGTAGGTTCAGATGAGCTCTCTGTTTTGATCTTTCTTATATTCCATGAAATTAAGTTATTCTTGAAAGTTATCTTATATCTCATTTATATATGCTATGCTATTGATTCTATATGTTCATATGATATATGTTTTTGTTGCAATTGCAATCTAAGATTTAAATACTGTCTATGGAGACATTGATAACTCGTGTTTTGAATTTCAAGTATTATGTTTGGAAATTTAATTGGAATTGCTGGGAAACATATTTCTTACTTCGACTTCTTAAGTCTGAAACTAGGGTATTTTTTGTTGTTATTGAGTCATTAAATTCTGATAAGATAATTTCTTTCAAAAAAAAAAAAAAACAAGCAACAACAATCGAACATTTAACACTGTGTAAATAAATGACCATATAATATACTAACTTAGGATAATATTTGATAAATCTTGTGAAGACATTAAATTTAGAAAATTGGGCTTATCTCTTCTTACGTTATGATAAGTTAACCAAGGATATTGATTCATAGTCAGGTAATTAGACAGAGAAATTAAAATTGTTCAAGAAAAAAATAAATAAAAATTTTTTTACTAAGAATTCTTGTGTGTGAAAACTAATCTTTTAGATGTTTTTGTAAATAAGAAATAACATTATATAGATTGGTGTTTTACGTGTGAATAGAGGTGAAACCATTCTAAGAACCTTCTATAATTTCCTCTTATAGATTTATCCTCTTTAGTGCATTCAATATACTTAATTCTTCTGATTTTTCAGATAATCAAAAATACTATCGTTTTAAAATTAATTTACTAATTTAGATTATATATATTTTGGAAAAGAATTAAACATATGCTTACTTAGTCCATTATCTCTAGGTGGGATGTGATTTATAGTGTTTCATCTGTACGTCGTCTTATCATTTATTGTCTCTATCTCTTATTAGGTATTTATCGCTTGGAGACAATTCGGCGGCCTACTTCGCTGAGTTTTGTAATATTATAGCTTCCAATCTCAGTACCAAAGGAGAGACTTGAAAATCAATTTTTTTTTTTTTTTTTTATTGATAAAAATTTTTTTTTTAGAAAGTAAAGTAATTATGGCCAACTTAACAAAACAGGCATTAAAGTATAAGAAAGTGAACAAGAGGTATAGTACTACGTAAAGTCTCAGAGATTTCAAGAAAGAAAAATTAGTTCCAGCAGACTGATGTCGATACATTATTGTACCAGCTACAACAGGCAAGTTACCTCTTGATTGAAAGACCCCTGTTCGTTCGTGTAAAGAGATTCTTGAAAAAGAGTCCGTATAAGTTGGAAACATTACAAGAGGTTGAGATTCCGAGAATTTGTCAATGCTATCCATTTTGCGCAGTATTATCCTTAGTTTTACATGTAGGGCAATCTTTTTCTTTAAATTTTAATAGAATAAGTTAAAAAAAAAAAAAATTAACATAAAATGTTAAATATGTTGTTTATTAATATTACCGTGACAATCATCATGTTAAGTCCAAAATAAAAGTACTTATTAAATTTGTGCAATTAATAGATGGAATAAATCTTTGGATTATTCATAAAAAATGTTTACATTATCCAGCAAAAAGATCACATAAAAGAAATTTAAAATGATAATTAAGGTTACAAATAAATTAAAAGAAGTTCACAATTTTTCAACTTCTTACTTATAACAATAAACCCTATCTTAGTAACATTTGTATCAGGGCCACAAGTTTAAACTGGTCATTATTTTCTTCCTCAACGCGAGCCTTCTCGAATCAAGAGACTTAGCTTGTTTTCTACCGCTTTACGGAGGTCATGAGCTCAACTACTTAATTTTCTTGTCTGATGTTTACCTTTTACAATTCTAAACCTTGGAAGAAAGTTTTTAATTTTTTTTCAAGTTTTTATTTTTATCCGATTGTATTGATCACTCTTATATTGTGACATGACGATCAATATAGCACTTTTTATTCTTTCATCAATTAGCCGCTGTAAATCAGATCTCTACTAGTTTTCTTTTGATGTCACAGCAATATAATGTCGCTCCAAGCAAAGTCCATTGTAAGAGAAAATTACTCTCATTAGCAGCGATAGCTCTCGAGCATCATCTCTATTTACACATTAATAAACTAGATGTTGATTAATAAAGGTTGTTGGGTTGAAATCTTTGGCTAACACACTTTTAGATGAGTTGATTTTCTTGCCTTTTTTCTGCTTTTTCCTCTTTTTTAGTTCAGAGATGGTGAGAGTAATTTATTTCTAACTATAAATAATTTTCTTTTTTTTATATTATTCTATTAGAGATAATCTAGTAATAGGAGTTGTAGAAGATATTTGACTTCCTAGGCTTTTGATTTACTGTGAGGAGTAGTGGTCAGACAAGATTTTTTTATATTCTTAGTTGCACTAGGGTCATGAACCCGTCATCTATCTCACCTGTGTAACATATGTAAATAAAAGCATTAAATAATAAAAATGTGTAAATTAATAAAATAGTTTATGACCAAGCAATCTTTGGCAGCTCGTTTACCACTCAAAGCGAATTTATATTTAAATTTTTACCTTTTTTTTTTTTTTTTTTTTTTTTTTAGTATTTGTATATTTTTCATGTTTATTATTTTTTTGTATGATCTAGTTAGTTTTTATGTATAATTTTATTAGTTTTAGAAAATTTCACTTTTCTTACCTTTACTATGATTTGTGTGTTTTTTCGTGGATTTCAGGTATTTTTTGCTGAAATGGTGCAACTGAGCAAAAATCTGATTCAGAGACCAAAAGGACTGCATGATGCTGTTGTGAATCTGACCTCCCTGCACTCGAAGTGGATTTCTGGAGCTACAGAAGCCATATTGCGCGTCTCTCACCTGGTCAGTATTAAGTCTCTTTAAATAAAATACATTATATATTCTTTGTCGGCAAGTTTGATGAGATATATTGTAGTCATAAATATTTGCCCAGATTCTGATTGCCAAACCAGTGCGTTCAAATCACCTCAGAAATACCCCGTTAAACGCTGGAACTGGCCCAAATGGAGTTAAACGCCCAAAAATGGCACCAAAGTTGGCGTTTAACTCCAGAAGAGACAGTCTACATTTGCTTCTTTGCTCAGCCCAAGCAACACACCAAGTTGGCCCGGAAGCAGGATAAAATTTTTTATGTCATTTTACTCATTTCTGTACACCTGAGTTACTAGTTTCTTATAAGTAGGACCTTTTTGCTATTGTATTAGAAATCTTTGGATCTTTATATTTTGACATTTTAGTTCTTAGATCATTGGAGGCTGGCATCTCGGCCAAATGTCTAAGACCTTATTGTTAATTATGTTAACGGTTGTGAGCTTCTTAAACAATTGATTATTAGTCTAGTGTGGAGCTCTGTCTACCATGTGTGTTATTAATGTTATATTAATTTACATTTGTTCTTCCTTCAATTCCGCTTGTTCTTGTTTCCAAGATATCACTTGTCTTTCTATCTGAATGTAAGATGAGTTATGATTATTCGCCATGCCCATTCTAACCCACTGAAGACAAAGTGACTGACAATCACTCTTGTTCTAAAAGCATTCGAGGCTTAGTGAATATCTCTTGATTGTCGATTTTACCTGATGCAGATGAGTTTGATCGCCTGACAACCGAGTTGCTCTGCCTGACAAAACGAGCGCCATTCCTGAGGTCAGAGACTTCTTTAAGTAGAATTCATCTAAAAATAGCAGAAATGGTGAGGATAAGCCAAGTAACCTGTCTGTGAGATATTAGTTCCTGAGATAGGATATCAATAACTGAGATAGATAAAAAATGTTTGACGTGCTCAAACCTGTAACTTACTGGGGTTAGTGACAGACGCAAAAGAATCACTGGATTCTATTCCATTAGGGGGAACCAACACCGGTGATTGACAGCACTGTGACAGAGTGTGATAGCATTAGCTTTCACTGCGAGGATGGGAGGTAGCTGCTGACAACAGTGAACCCTACACGAGCTTGCCATGGAAAAGGAGTAGAGGATTGGATGAAGGCAGTAGGAAAGCAGGGAGACGGAAGGGAAGGCATCTTCATGCACTATCTTGAAGTTCCCACCAATGATATAATTACATAAGTATCTCTATTTTACCTTTGTGTTTTTTCGTTCGATCAACCATTTATCTATTGATTCTGGCCTGACTAAGATTTACAAGATGACTACTGCTTGCTTCAATACTAACAATCTCCGGGGGATCGACCCTTACTCACGTAAGGTTTATTACTTGGACGACCCAGTGCACTTGCTGGTTAGTTGTGCGAAGTTGTGTAATGCCATGGTATGAGCTACCAAGTTTTTGGAGTTCATGACCGGGATTATGAGGAGATTTGTGAAAAAGTATTGTTCCAATTTCGCGCACCAAGTTTTTGGCGCCGTTGTCAGGGGATTGTTTCAAGTTTGAGCAAGCTTTGGTAACATCAGTGCCAAGATCCCAGAACAACATCAAGTTTTTTGGTGTTATTTGCCCCGGGGATTGTTTAGTTGGACAACTGACGGATTCATCTGTGCTTATTAGTATTTAGGTATTATTTTTTTTCGAAAATTCTTGAAGATGAATTCTAGAGTTTCATGATGATTGTTGAAATCTGGCTTGTGCTGAGAAGCCATGTCTAATTTCCATTGACCGAGGGTTTCAACTCATCAACCACAAGAGCTTGTTGATTTCGTATCAATTTGCTTTTTGGAGCAGTATTTGCTAAGGCTTGGCTGGCCTCTGGCCATGTCTAGTGTTTTGGACCGAGCTTTTAGAAGCTTTGGCTGGCTGTGAGCCATGTCTTAATTCCTGGACCGGAGTCTTAGACTGCATTGCATGATTCTGGAATTCTCATTCAAAGAATCTTATTATTTTTCATTTAATTTTCAGAAAAAACACAAAAAAAATTACAAAATCTAAAAATCCAAAAATATTTCTTGTTTAAATCAAATAAGTTTGGTGTCAATTGCATGCATTCATGTATCTAGTTGGTAATCTTCAAGATGTTCTTGATGATTTACTTACTCTGATCTTTGAATCAATTTGACTTGATTGTTTTGAGTGTCTCATATGCATTTTCATTTTGTTTTTTTTTGTCAGTATGCTTAAAAATGCTAGTTTTGGTGTCTTGCATGCTTGTTATTTGATTCTTGTTGGCATTTTGTTGTCCTTTATTTATCTAAAAATCCAAAATATTTTTAATTTGGGTCTTTTCAAGTCAATAATACAGAGAATTGAAGATTCAGAACATACAGCAGAGGAATTGCACAAAAAAAGCTGGGCGTTCAAAACGCCAGTGAGAGAAGGACAGGGAAACATAGCGCGTAAATATGTTACACGTCCTGGCCGCCTTCTTTAGAGTATTTTCTTATAATTTAAATGTTTAGGTACTAGAGTTAATGAATCTAAGAATTTTCATAGTATATAATAATACCAAATAATATAAAAAAAAAAAAAAAAAACATATATTTTTTATTGTGAAGGTCAATTGTAGCAATTTTGGGGAGGTATAAAAAATAGCAAGAGAGTAACCCTGCTGGGCGTTAAACGTGAACGCACGGGGATGGTAGGGTAGGAACGAAATTTTGGTTTTTCAATCAGATTTTTCCTGTTTTCAAAATTTTTTTTTTTTGTTTTAATTCTTTAATTCAATCATAATTTCAATCAAATGCCTTTCAAAATTAACTCCTGGTCAAATACCTATTGTTCAAATGTACTTACTTATTAGATCTATGATATGAATTTCTTACTTTCAAGTATGTTGGGCTTGCATCTGTTGAGGAATAGTGTTTATTGGTTGCATATATCTTTTCTCTGTGTTAGTCAAGTTTTTAATTTTCAAATCGAATCTCCCATCTTTATTTATTAAGCAACACTTTTTTTTCACAAAAAAATTGTTTTCAAATCATATTCTTTTTAATGACATAAGTCTTTTCAATAAGCTTTCAATCAACAAAAATAATAAAAAAAAAAAAAAAAATCTTTTCAAAAATCACTTTTGATTCTTCTTTATCCATTTTTGGTATTTTTGCGATTTAATTTAAGTGATGTTTTTTAAATTAATGTTTTTACAAAATTCCACTTAGGTATTTCTCGGAAGAAGTCCTGCCTCTTTTTTCAATCTTTATTTATGAGTTATATATCACTATTTCTCACTCTCTTTACTGCAGAAATTTCGAACTTGCACATATTTCTCTGAATAAGTTATCGAGACGTATTTCCCATACCCTGATTCTCACATATACTATCTTAGTTTTGTTCCAATCTTGACACATAGGCATCATCCGATGTGGTATACTGTGACATAGGGATTCCACTTTTCGTTCCCTTCTCTTCTTACCATCGGAGCAGGTAGCTAACTAAAGCTCTTTTGGGCTATCATTGACTGAGATGGATCTTGGAGAAAGCTAAGAAGCTACCAACTCTCTTTTGAGATCAATTGAAATACGAAACATTCCGAATTCTTCAGGGAAGAAGAAACATAGGGTTGGCCGAATACAAATATCATTCGCTCTATTTAGCCAACAATGCAAGAATGAGTGCTGCGGGTGACTTTAACTGCACCTGCTTCCGATTCTATGGTTGAGGATACAATCCATCAATTCCCTGCAGCATTGGTAGTACAAACAGAATTGAGCTGAAGCACTCAATAGTTTTCTAATGCAGCATTGATTGAAGTTTCCTGATTGTAGAGCTTTCTCTATGGAAGATCCTACATTTTTTAAGCTGTAAAAGTCCTATGTGCCAAATCTGAAGGACACAGTCAAACTGAATGGGTTGACCGCTGTAGGTTTACAGACTGATGCTATTCCCTTGTGCTGTAAGAGACAAAGCCTTTAGAACAATGTTGGACTCTTCTTAACCTAAAGAAGCCTGCTCTTGGGAAAGAAGCATTCATGTCCTTATTTGGCAGATAGTTGAAGTCTTTCCACCTCAAATTGAGTAAGCTTAGAGTGGAAGTCCAAACTTCAAACAGAGGAAGAGAATCCCTATGAGCTGGGAAGATTACAAACAAGTGATCATAAAAGTGCCCAGCTGATATCTTCTGAATGGAGATCCATAGGTATTTTTAGGGATGTCTGTCTGAACTGTCCTAGATGTCTTTGGATAGCTGTGCTGGAGGATCTCTTCTTTTGAAGAAGACACCTACTGAAGCTCAAGAACTGATTTGAAATGGGGTTGTTTGCAAATAACCAGATTCATGTCCCTTGCATGTTAGAAATCCTTTGAACAATGGGACTAGTCAAGAAAGAGAGTTTTTTGAGATTTTTTTTTTTTTTTTTTTTTTTTTTTTTTTTTATCTATAAATAATTGACCCAAAGTCCATAGGATAATGGATTTTCTCAAAGTTCTGTCTGGAATACAAAAAATCGCACCATCAAGCTAGTATAGGAAGCTTTTCCAGTCTAGGAAGAAGCTTATGTCCCTGAACACACTTTTCAATATAGAAAAAGAGGTGAATTACATGGGAGAGAACCCTATGGAAAACACACACCCTTCTATGGAGGGGGAATCATCCAACTTTCATGGAAAGGATTCAAACAAGAGACACTCACAAGGTTTACAATAACAATTAATTGAGTGGGGAAACAAGGTATTTGAGCTAAAGCAACCTTCCCATTCTCTCATCATCTTAACAAGAATCTAAGGCAGAGTTACTAGCAGTAGTACCTCTACATTAGCCATACTTATGGTCCTCTTGATAATTAAAACCCACTTCAAAGTTTCATGACTTGAAATAGATCTTTCCATGTAAGGAATTTGGAAGGACAAGTGGGTCGAGCTGAGCAAGAAAAATTATGAACTTCCTCTCCAGCACTCTCCCAAGCAATACTGAAGAAAATCCACAAGGATAGGTGCAGTCATCAATGATGCCGAATTCTGGAGGAAAAGAAGGCATGAACGCCCTACAGGAGCCGCAATGGACGGCCACTGACCTCACACTGGAGTCCCCAAGATGAGGAACCGTTGGGATCTGAGGCTTCAACTTGAACAATAGTAGATCCTGACATTGGACCTTACTTTGCATTCATGAGCTCTGATGAGTATTCTTCCTCTGAATGAGGTATGAGTAGTGATAACTGAGAGAGCAAGTTGCCAAAAGTACCTTGGAGCAATCATGAAGCTAAATGACAAGTATATTGGAATGGAGACTTTGGGAGGATGAACACCCTTCTGCTCACCAAAGAACTGGATAACTTGTCTAGGCAGCAATGTGCTCAAAAGTAACTTGGCAGGATCCTGGGATGTTTCTCTTATTCCTTGCACGCAAGGAACCATGACCTAAGAAGGCCCTGAATGTGTGACTTAGTTCAAGTGTGAACTCCTCATGGCCCCTCTCTTTAATGTGAGAGATAATAGGTATCTTGTGAGGTGCAAGCTGTTCAATAATTGCTACATAGAGGATGGCAGACAAACTAAAAGGAAAACAAGCCTATGCTTGTTAGAGATGTTTTGCTGGTTAAATGTTGAAAACACATTACATCCCTACTGTTTAATTGTAACCTAAGAACTGGGAAGAGCATGTGTGAACATCTTCTTGGCAGATACACCTTCTAGAACCACAGCAAAGTGCTTGTGATTGATGTTTGAATAGAGGAGAAGTCGTGATCTTTCAAGGTGAATGAATGAATCCTTCTGGTGTTTAAAGCTCAAGAATATCCCTCTGTCATCATGGTGATGGAAGCATGAAGAGCTTCTCCAAAACAGAAGCCAAATGACTCCCCACAGTCAACTCAAGTTTGGTGTTGGGAGGCCACAACCAAACTCCTAAAGTTTGGAGTTTGAACCCCCACATTACCAACTCCTAGTTTGGTTGATTGGAGGCCGTCTCAATACGGTTCTGAGTGTATGAGGCTCCAATGAGAGTCTCTGTCAAGCTATGACATTAAAGAAGCGCTTGTTGGGAGGCAAACCCCGTGTTTTATTAATTAAATTAAAAATTTTTCTTTTTTTTCTCTCTTCTTTTTTAATTTTTTTTCACATTATAGTCTTTTTTCAAAAACATATGAAAATAAGCAATAACGAATGAAAAAAAGGAATGAAAAACAGCAACCACTTGGGGAAGATGCTGCTTGCGCGTTTAAACGCCAGTCGCAGCCTAGCAGTTGGGCGTTTTAACGGCAGATCCTGGGCACACTCTCTGGGCCGTTTAAACGCCAGAAAGGGGCCCAGACTGGCGTTTACGCCAGTAAGAGGGCAAAGAACCTGCGTAAAACGCCAGGAATGGCACCAGCCCGGCGTTTAAGGCCAGAAATGGCGTCAAAACGTGATTTTGAATGCTCATTTGTGCTCGATAGATTGCCTTTTCCTTAGACCTTACACAGCGATCTGTGACCCCACAGGACCCTCCAATCATCTCCTCCTTCTTCCCCCATCACCGAATCCCTTCAAACCTCTTCCCAAAACAACCCTCACCTATCAAAACCTCCTAATCTTTCACCGAACCACATTCCATCCTTCAGTTAAATCCACAAGCCTCTACCCTTCTAAATTCGAACCACTTTCCTTCCTCAATCACTACCCATAATATTGGGCCGAACCTTTACCTCCCTTCTCTCCTATATATACGCTTCTTAACCCTCATTTTCACACAACCTAAACACACTTCTCCCCTCTTTGGCCAAAATTCACACCATGCTCCCTCTCCTCATTTCTTCTTCTTCTACTCTTCTTCCTTTCTTCTTTTTTTTTTTTTTTTGGACGAGAAACATTTTTAAGTTTGGTGGTAAAACAGCGTTGCTTTTTCGTTTTTCCATAACCATTTATGGCATCCGAACGCCGGAAGAACCTCTAGAAGAGGAAAGGGAAGGTCAAAGGCTTCACCTCCGAATCATAGGAGATGCGAAAGATTCACCTCTCAAGGCGTGCATGAGGTCCTTCTATTGAAGTTTGTGGTCCTTGAAGAAGGTGATCTCCCGATGTCCTTTTCACTCAAAAAAGCTGTGAATATCCGGGAGATCCGACATGTAATCCGAAGAAGAGGTCTGGGAAGAGTTTTTCTTTACCAACCCCATTAACAAGTCGGAAATCTTGATGTTCAAAGAGAGTTTCTATGCAATGCTGGTATCACTCAGAAACTATGACCAAAGTTACATCCGTAATCCAAAGCAATTATCTATATGGTTCGGGGGGAGTATATTCGGATTTTTAGTCCGAGAGAGTGTGGGGTGGCCGTTCAACGTTGCCCTATGATGTCAAGGAGGGTAACCATTCTTTATCACCTAGAAGGGTGTACTCTTTTGATCAGGTTGGACCTACAGTCTTCCAGTCCATAGGTCTGAAGAGCCGGCCTACAATGGAAGCAGATTCAAAGGAAAAGCCAGGTCCTAATTGAGAAGGCATTTGACCTCAGACCCGTGGACTAGAGGAATGGTTAAGAGTTCACTACAGCAGCTCATCATCCCACTTAAGCAACCGGTCAGAAGTTACCATAGACCGTGGCAATTTCATGATCCATGAGCATCAGTGTGTGGATGAAAGAAATAGAGTGTTCATGTAGGTGATATAGACCAAGAACTCTATAAGTGGCGGACAAGACCTCCCACTTGAAAGGTTTAGCCTTCTACTCCTCATTTGTAACTCTGTTATTCAGTTTGTGAGTTGACATAGAGGGTGACAACCTCCATGCTGATGAGACAAAGCCATCACCAAGAGAATGGATGGAGTACACAAGAAGACCCACATCATCAATGAGTACCTTAAATTCTCAGGGATGAAGTTTACCTCCACAAAATTTGGGTATAGCAACATACACACTCTCCTGGAGAGTTGAGTTCCAAACATGGGACGCACTAAGGGTGGATAGCCACCTAGAACACTCCCATCATCTCTTCCATGAAAAATTAGAGAAAGATCAAAGAATCATGAGGAGGAGCCAACAAAGACAAGGAAGAGATATTGAGGGGCTCAAGCACTCCATAGGATCTTCAGGAGCAAGAAAGAGCCGCCAACACTAAGGTGGACCGTTCTTTTAATTCCTTTTATTTGTTCTTCTGTTTTTCGAATTTATGCTTATGTTATCCATGTGGTTGTCTTTGTGACATTAGTGTCTTGGTTTAATGCCTTAAAGTTATGGTACATGTCCTATGAATCCATCACCCTTTCTTAAATAAAAATGTTGCTTTAATTGAAAAAGGTAAGAATTGCATGAATTTGAATTTTATAACAGGTTAAATTGTTTTGAATGTGGTGTGGCCAATATTTTTGTTCTCATGAATGTTATTGACTTTAAACAGTGCATTGCTATCTTGAAGATTTGTGGTTATGAAATGTATGTCTCTTGAAAGAAATGATGAAAAAGGAGAATGTTATGAGGATCTGAAAATATAAAATCGAAAAAAAAAAAAAAAAAAAAAAAAATATTTTCAAAAAAAAAATCGAAAAAAAAAAGAAAAAAAAAAGAAGAAGAAAAGAAAATAAATAGAAAAAATTAATGTGATCCAAGGCAATAAGAGTGTGCTTAAGAACCCTGGACACCTCTAATTGGGGACTTTAGCAGCTGAATCCACAATCTGAAAGGTTTCATCCCTATTATTGTGTGTCTGTGGCATTGATATATCCGGGTTAATTCTGGAAGACGGAGTGCTTACAGCACAAGAACTTCCAATAAATAAGCTAATGTTCAAAGATCATCATACTTTACTAAAAGAGTCATTAAACCTATCTGGACTCTGAGTTCCTAAAGAGCCAACCATTCTGAATTTCAAAGGATAAGATTGAGATGCCAAAACTTTCAGAGGACAAAGTAAAAACCGTATTAATTCGCTATCTAATGTAGTACTGACTCTTCACAGATGTTTTTGGAAATTCATTGCATATTCTCTTATTTTTTATCTTATTTTGAATTTTCAGAATACTTGAGGTAATGAGCAACAATTTAAGTTGGTGTGTGTCGATAATGACGGATAATGATATACTTTTTGGCATTGTTTTTAGGTATGTTTGATGATCTAGTTAGTTGTTTAGTAGTATTTTTATTGGTTTTTTGAGTTAAAATTCCACCTTTTTTGGACGTTACTATGAGTTTGTGGTGTGGGTCGTTCTGTGTGATTTCAAGCGATTTTTGGACTGACATTGCGTGCTGGAAAAATACTGATTACGAAGGTGAGGACCTCGTATTATAATCATGTCAGACTTCAAAGATGCTAATGTGTGAATTCTCTGACCTCCCTGCACTCGAAGTGGCATTTCTGGCTAGGTACAGAAGCCATAATGCGCGGCTCTCAAACGCCGTTTGGAAGTAGACATTTTGGAGCTTTCCAGGAATATATGATAGTCCTAACTTTCCCAAAGATTGTGATGGCCAAACCGGCGTTCCCAAAGTTCCACCTCAAGAAATCCCAGCCGTTAAACGCTGGAACTGGCACGCCAACTGGAGTTAAACGCTTCCAATACTGGCATCCAAATAGCTGACGTTTAACTCCAGGAGTCTCTACACGAAATATGTAATCATCGCTCAGCCCAAGGTACCAACCGTGGGCCCGGAAGCAGTGATATTTTATGTTCATTTACTCACTATCTGTACCCACCTTAGGTTACTAGTTTCATTATAAGATGGACTGTTTGGCTATGTATTTAAAATCGGTTTGCGCATCTTTATTCTTTGAACAACTTTTAGTCGTTAGATTCATTTGGGGCTTGGCCATTCGGCCATTCCTAGACCTTATGCTTATGTATTTCAACGGTGAGCGTTCTTACACACCCCCATTAGATTAAGGCCTTGGTGGAGCCTCTCCTGTTCCCTCCATAGTTAATGCAATTACTATTGTTCTTCCCATTCAATGTCCGCTGTTCTTGTTCCAAATGATATTTCACTTGTTCTTCCAACTTGATGTAGCTATGATTTGAGCCCTTGCAACATTCTACTGACCAAACGGACTTCATGAACAACGTAAGACTGCAACCTCTTGTCTACAAGCATTTCCGAGGCTTTGTGAATATCTCTTGGATTCCCTGTACTTGTAACGATTGCATGGCTTGATCGCTGACAACCGATGCCCCTTCAGCTGCCGCCCTGAACAAGTATCGAATTGCCAGCCATATCCGTTGAGGTCAGAGTCTTCGGTGGTAGTAGAACCAAGAACTATGGCGCATTCAAGAGAATCCGGAAGCTTAAACCTTGTCTGGTTGGTTATTGCTGAGGTAGGACTTCAATGACTGAATGATCTGTGACGTGCTTCAAACTCGTTAAACTTATGGGCTGGGCGTTAGTGCAATTGACGCAAAAAGGAATCACTGATTCGTTATTATTCTCCAGATGCGGGACGGAACCACCGCGTCGGTGGTCTTGGCAGCACCTGTGACAGAGTGGTAGGACTGTGCTATTAGCTTTCACTGCCGAGGATGGGAGGGAGCTGCTGACAACAGTGAAGCCCTACACGAGCTTGCTTATGCCATGGAATAAAGGAGTTAGGATGTCGATTTGCATTATGAAGGCAGGAGGAAGCAGTAGAGAGGTACAAGCGAAAGCATCTTTCATGCACATTATCTGTGAAATAATATCCCACCAGTGAATTTAAACACCATAACGTTATCTTCCTTTAGATTTACTCTTCTTGTGTTTGTATTTTTTCGTTAATCACACATTAGTCCATTGAGTCTGCCTTTGACTAAGATTTACAGATGACCATAGCTATGCCGTTCTATGAAATACTTAATACAATCTTTCCGTGGATGCGAACCCTTACATTACTGTAAGGTTTAGTACTTGTATACGAAACCCAGTGCACTTCTGGTTAGTTGTGCAGATATGGTTGTGTAATTAAAAACAATAAAAGGATTTGAAGCTACCTAAAAGTTTTTGAGTTCAGAC
>QBTX01002780.1:0-15147 GCA_003063285.2 Arachis monticola | reverse complement strand
GATTTGTATGGTAATGATTGTAACTGATTTAGATTGTTCTTCTTTTTTTCTTTTTTAGATTAAGAATTTTAGGGAAAGATCAACGCGTACACAGCAATTATTTCATATAACAATTCTGATTTTACAACTTTCATGGAATTTCAAGAGGAGTAAATTGGGGATTCTATCACAATCCTCCTTCAACAATAATCGGATTCTAAGAGAGTGTGTCAAGAGTTGGATAAGTACTCTACGAAAGAACGATGCATACAGTACACCCGAAAATATATCATGCATAATTATAGGGTGGATTGGATATCTTATCCTATTCTTTGTTTGACCTAGAGGATTTTGCCGGATCTAGTGACATCGGATAGTAGAAGTCCTGAATCCTCAAAATCCATTAATTTTATATGATTAATGGAGATGGAGCATTCGACGATAGAGATTATCCACGAGCTAATTTAAAAGGGTTCGCTTGATTGACAACCCGCTCCAAACTAAGTGCACTAGACTGAATACTTAAAATAGTCACTTTTTAATTTAAAAAATAATTTTAGTTTCATTTTTTATTGTTTGGATAAAGAGAAAATAGATAGAGAATTTTGAACAAAATACATCTAATTGTTCATGATATACACACCGATTGTTTCGTTTTCAAGTATATTCTACTGGTTTGCTTCAGGGTTTTTTCTTCTACACGTTTGTAATCAGATATTCGATTGACCTTATTCTAACAAGATTTCCTACGTCAAATCTGGAGTATTCACCTATTATTTTGCAAGGTCATCAATCATTGCAAAAATCCTCGTGGCTTTCAATATTTACTTGCCACATGCCCTTGTAGGGTAAATTCTTGATCTTTATGAATTTTGAGCCTCATTGCATATCCTTCGATGTCAGTTTTTAGATCAAACCAACCAATTTTTTAATTAACAAAAAAAAAAAAATTCTATTTGAATAAAAAAATAGATGAAAACATTTTAAAAAATATGTATTTACCCTTCATTTCAAGCCAAATTATTATCCTTTTTTATCCCTAAACATTTCCCAAAGAAAGCAACAATAAAAAAAATAATAAAAAATTCAAAAAGAATTAAAATCATAAAAATCAAATAAAATATAAAACATTACCATTTTATTTAAAAAAAATAAAAATCATATTTATCAATATTAGTATTAAAAGATTTTTTTTTTCTATTCTTAATGGGTCTTCTTGTTAATGAGCAACTAACCAATGTTTCTATCTTTACAAAAACAGTAACACCTCGCACTTTTATCTTATCAAAAAAATAATATATTTCAATGTGGGGAAAAACAACTGTTATGATCAAAAAGAAGATGCAATTTCTAAAAAGAAAGAAGATAAAGGAGACGAATAATGATCAGAAGCCCATAATTTAAGAGAACTCGAATTTCGCAAAAGACGCTTTGAGAGAAAGGAGAAGATTAAGAAGAAAATTCAGGCACGGAGAGGAAGACAGGATTTGGAAGCCTACTTACGAAGACGGAAGGGGAAGCAAAGAATTTCGAATATGGTATAATCAAAAAGAACCAGAAGGTAACCAAATTTAAAATAAAAAAAAAAAAAAAAAAAAAAAAAAAAAAAAAAATGAGAATAGAAATATAAACTAATTATTCACAATATATCAAGAAAATTAAATCAAGGGTCATGTTATCAACATGCTATAAACGGGAAGATATATAATGAACAATACAAGACAGAAAGAGACGATCATTATTATCTTTAAAAGAGAGTGTTCAAAATGTGAAGAATTAAACATTCTAGGATCGGTTTTTCGACAAATGAATAGTTTTAACAAGTAATAGAGCCCTCAAAAAAAGCTCAATATTAACACAAATCTAAAATAAAATATCATTTCAATTAAATTTTATTAAAAGATATAATAATGGAAATATTTTAAACAAAGAACACAAAACATACAATAGTCCTATACATCTATAGGCTATGATAATCTAATTAATTCACACAATGTGTTTAAATAATAACAAATTTGCCTGCTCACATGTTCTCAGACCAAAGAAACTGACGGAATTAAGTGGATATATTGACAATATTTTTTTTTTTTTATACCCTTTTTTCTAGAAATATATAATTTTTATAGAAAACGGGGCCTTTGCATTTGTCGCAGTTATAAATAGTATATGGTATAGTTAATTTTAATTTAGGAATATAAAATTTAATTATATGAATTTTTATATGTGCTTTTTTATAGATTACAATTAGTTATTACCTGTCTTTTATTGTATACTAGTTTAGCTAATTAAAGGTTGCACAATTTTTCTTGTAATATCTTTCATATCTTTGTTGATCTAGGTAGAAGATGAAATTAGTGGATCAATTACACGAAAACTTTAAGGCCAATTAAGCAAAAAAAATCATAAAATTATTTATTTTTTGTAGTTTTGTCGTAAGGAAAATACTCTATTTATTGAGACCTAGAAGCAACTGAGGGAAAAAATCTTGGATTTCAGGGTTAGGCTTCATCCAATTAGTGGACGTATCTTAGGCATTGTGTGGAATGTACGATTTACAAAGGGAACCAATAAGCAATTTATGTTTATTTGCCCATATGGGCCAGACATCACACTCCCTATTTCCTTATCACAGGTGCGATTATTAAGGAGATTTCTTTCTCTACTGAGAACCTCTTATTTACTCAAGCATTAGACATCCAAATAAGGTACACCAGACATTCTTTATCCAAAGTTGAACGAATTAGGAACCAACGCTAAAATACAAGGTCCATTTGATTCCGATTGTCCGGTTTGTGACTATCAAAACACGAAAAGAATGATTATAACTTTTCTTCTTCTCAAATTCCAGAACTCCCAATCTTGTATCTCTTGATAAATTTTGTACTGCAGAAAGGCTTTTTTCATTTGGTTTGTTACAGATTTTTCGACGTAGGAGGCAATCCTTTGTCCATTTTCCGTATGAAAAATTTCCACGAGACGTCAAATAAAAAGAAACGCTCATGCTTTTCGATTTCCGATCCCTTTTAGAGCATCTTAGGCCGTTCACCCTACATTCGACTGCCCTGATCTACTGTCTTGGGAATCAACCAAAAATGGTCTGGGTTAGTTCAAGCTGTCTCCCGACCTCCAGTGCACCCTGGGCTTTGCCGGTGTTTAATCTCCCCAAAGATTTCCCTAACACTACCACCACGGCGACCACCGGCACAATAGCTCAAGGACCTCTTCGCCACCTCTCCATGACCGTCGCCAGCAAATAACGCCACTCCCGCCCAAAACGGTACACGTGAAAGCTTCAACTAATAGTGAGATTCTAGCTGGCACACAACAAAATGCGTCAAATACGCATCCACACCACCAATGAATATGGTGGCGAGGATTCGGATGCTCGGGAAGGGGAAGTAGTGTGAGTTCGTTGGCTGCACAATCAACCTCTACCATTTTTTGTATTTCTCTGTAACTTGTGATTTTGTATGAAAAGCCCTTAAGATTATCACAGTAGCTTTTCTGCAACTTAACGATGGAATAGAATCTTTCAAGGAGAAGAACGTGTGGCTCTTACATTGTTGATAGTTTAATATTCTATTCATCTATGGCCAACCCTCAAAAACTCATATTGGAAATTATCTTGGTATTCATTATACCATTATATTGTATTTCCAAAACATCCCATTAGTAGAACAAGATTCTTAATAAAGAGAGACTATTCTAGGTGTGGTATTTATTCATTACTGCTAGGAAGGGTAAGAAGGACTCATCAAATCAAGGGAGGTGGATATGTTTAGGTGACCCCTATTTGATGCGTACGTTATGCGAACGCTTCGCTTTACAAGAATTATAATCTTTAGGGTCTCACTACACCTTTCTTTGAAGCATGGTTTAGTCAACATTTCGCTTAGAGCCACTTCGTCAAAGAGGACCACTGACCTACTCATAGAAAATTGTGGATAGACTCTTCTCACTGACTTTGAAACGTACGGTTCAGATCACTTTTATATATTCAACCTATGAACGCGTGCCTGACACGAACAACCATTCGTTCTACCTTTAGATGAGCGATATTATCTCTTAAGCCTCCTTCCGAAAGATCAGGTCTTCGTTAAAGCTAGAATTATTGGCGCCATTCCTGAGATCCGGAAAAAGTCTAAACCTATCTGTGGTATTCCGGTAGGATCTGGGAAGGGAATGCTGTTAACGAGTTTCAAACTCACAAGTATTGGCCGTAGTGACAGACGCAAGATGATAGTAAATCCTATTCCAACATGATCGAGAACTGACAGATGATTAGCCGTGCGGAGACAGCGCATTTGGACCAATTCACTGAGAGACAGAAAGCAGCCATTGACAACGATGATGGCCAACATACAGCTTCCATGGAAGAGTATGAAGGATTGGATGAAGGTAGTAGGGAAGCAGAGAAGTGTTTCATATAGACTCTGTTAAGGAAACAATAGAAGGACTATTCTATCTTCTTATCCTCTGATCGGAGTTTTTCTTTCTGTTATATTCTGAAACATAATTATTCTCTAACTACCTTTCTCTAGTGAGATAAAACTTGCATTAGATACTATTTTTATAGTACGGCCTTTAATCTCTGTCTTTATTTTTCTGTTATTGTTTTTTTTTTTTTTTTTTTTTTAATTTTACTACTAAATTACTTCTACTTCAATAACTTTATTTATTTATTAAAACCTCATGGTATGGAAACAATATCTTTTGGCTTATCCCCATTAATAATAGATGTAATGTACTATTCTTCATTTAATTCAGGGAATCTCTTCTGACAATCATTATTTTGAGATTATTTTTTTATACACAAAAAAGTGTGAGTGTCCCATCAAGCCTTTGTGGCTTCGCAAAGCTGACAAATCTTCGTTTTTCGGATCTGGACTTTCCTTATGACTCATCGTGATATTTTTTTTAATGGGTTATCTCCATTTTATCTATTTTAAAGCCGTCATAAATAGGAAACACGACATTTCAAGAAACCTTTTCAGTCTTTATTCTGTGCACTTGCTGTCGATGCTCAGGTTTTGGCTCTGCGAGCTTCTGCTAAGATATTTTTGTGTGAGAGAAAGAGTTGAAATATAGGTCCCATAGTGTGCGTTTTACCAAGTTTGTTGGCGCATGTGTACACAATTGTGCACCAAGTTTTTGGGCCAAGTTTCGACCCATCGTGTCTCTCCATTCATTATTCGAATCTCGTCAGTTGTATTTATTCAATTAAATCGTTAACTCTCCGCAACGTTTTTGGGAACACACTGGACTGGTTACTTATCTGCAATCTTGTTTTGCTCAACTTCTTCCCTCTAGAAAATATAAGATAAATTTATCTTTATATTTTCTCTGAATCTCTTCTTTCGATAAGAACAAAACATTTCACCTTTATATTTTGTTCTTCTTCATATATCAAAATGACTCCAGTGTCAACAAAATCTTTTTCTGGGATGTACCGAATAATGTTTCTGTGCTATTCTTACTAGCCACTTCTCATTCTGGCAATTTTCCAAATAATCAAAATTTCGAAGCAAATAACAGGCTAAATCTAACTCCTCAATCAATGATAAAAAAAAAACTAATTTCATATTTTCACACAATATTAATTTCAATAAATTTTTTTTTATTTTCACATTTTAGACATGTGCTTTGTTGTTTTTATTTCTGTAAGGGTATTTGAGACTATTTGTATATATATAAAAAAAATTTCTTCTTTCCTATTAAGGGTGCCCCTAAATTCTTGAGCCTTCTGGTTGTGCTCTATTTATGTGCTATGATATTTTATTGTCAAGAAATCTGTTCGTTGGCATTATCTTTCTCGTGAATTTAAACACTTGATCTGGCATTGTAGTTTCTTGATTTGATCCTCCTCGAAGAGGTTCGACATTGCTGTTGTCTTTTGATTGGTAATTTTTTGGTCTTGAACTTATATATGGATTTCATACAGTTATAAGTTTATCTATTTGCACTGCATGATGTGCTACATCTACTATTTATGTCAGGGACTTCTTGCGATTCCTTCCATTATCTCTTCCTCTGAACAAAAATAAGTTAGTATAGTTTCATTAAAGTTTGGGTGTGGCCTCATTTCCTACTTTTGGTCTTTTGTTTGGATTAATATACTCTTGTTTAGAGAAGAGGTATTTCCACATTGGATATTCTCAGTTTAGTGTTTTTCTCCAATGAGGTATGTTCCATCCCCTTTTTTGATGTTAACTATCTAACATAGTGGTGGTTCTCCTGTAAGTTTTTTTAAGATTGGCCAAAGATGTTTCCAATTGGATGTCATCCATCACCACGTGATAGTTTGGCTGGTTTCTTGTTGGAAACGCATTCTAAATAAAACCTCTTTGCTTGCCTTCATTCAGGTTATCCTCAAGTATTTCCGATCAACAAGGAACTTACTCAAGTCAACTGGTGTGTATTTCCCTCTGACACTTCTTGGTGTTTTTGTTTTGTCCTTTATTTCAAGAAATTGACATATGTAAACACAACCACAAATATCTTCTTCTTGGGAAACTCATACTAAGAACCCTCTATTATAGCAAAGTATAAGAATTGATGAAAAATAATTTTTTTTTTACTCATAATTAAATTTATGAGTGTATAAAAGTGTTTAGAAAAAATCATTAATAACATGCTCAGGATGTGGACGATTTCAATTAAATGCCTTTAACATTACCAAGGTGTAATGGCGGAAATACATTCCCGAAGACGCTCTATAAAACGACCATCAGCTCCACGTGTTTTAGCCCACTTGGTCTTTATAACGGCGTTTAAATGCCCCACAACCAATTGGCGGGCTCCCAAGCCCCTCGAATTGAGCGTAGTGTGTTATAGGACGTGGCCTCAATAAAGACGTATTCATTCACGTGTTTTTGAGGGGCTCTGCGCGCCGTTTCATTTCTCTCTCACTAGATCATTTGCATTGGAAGCAACAACGGAAAGGAGAAGGAATTTTGTTTTCAAATCAAAATCTTTTTCAATTTAATTTATTTTTTCAAAATCAAATCTTTTTCAAATCAAATATTATTCAATCATATCTTTTCAAAATCAATAAAAAAAAAAAAAAAAAAAAAAAAAAAAATATTTTTTAATTTTCTAATTTCAAAATCTTTTTCATACTTCTTATGTTTTTCAACTTTTATCCTTATTTTCGTTTTCCAAAAATTTTTTATTTTCAACCAATTTTCAAAAAAATTTATTTTCAAATTTCTATTTCCTTTTTTTTCGAAAATTCTTACCCCCTCTCTATCCTTTTCTATTTAAACACTAACATTCCTCCTTCATTGTCAATTCGAAACTCTATCTCTTTTGTGTGTTCAAATTCCTACTTACTAATCCTTATCCTTCCATTCTTGTTTTTTTCTGACACCTCAAGGAATTCTCTTTTATACTTGCCTGACTTAGAGGATTTTCCATATTTCTGTATTTTTCTTTTTTTCTTATGAGGAAGATAAGAGTTTGATAAAGGTCATTACTTGTGAAGCTGATCCTAAACCTGAAAAGGACTCTAAAGAGAAAGCTAAAAGAAACTAAACACCAAAAAACTCTAAGAGGGACCTTTACGTTGAATTTTCGAAAAGGATAGCAGCAAATAGAAACAATTATGGTCCGAACCAAACAACTAATGCAGGAAGAATGCTTTAGTGATTACACACCAACTTCCAATTCATTGAAAAGAAGGCATCTCAATCCCTTGCCATAGGAAGCAAACAATTTGAGCTTAAAGCACGCTCAATTAGTTTCTCTACTGCAACAGACTGGCAAGTTTTCATGGACTTCCATCAGAGACCCTTTATTCAGTGGTAACTGAGTTTCTTGCAGACTTATGATACTGTTAAGGACCCAATGGGATTAATACAATGTCTAACAAGCTTATGCTCTTTCCTTTTGCGGTAAGGGACAGAGCTAGAACATAGTAGGACTCACAAACAGAGAGGAATGTCTGGACTCTTGATAAGCTGGGTCACAGGCTTTACTTTGCTAAGTTCTTTTCCTCCTCAAAAGCTTGGAGCAAGCTTAGAGTAATGTTCAGACCTTCAGACAAAAATATGATGAAGTTCCTCTATGAAAGCTTGGAAAGATTTACAAGCAACTGACAAAAAGATGTCCATCTGATTATGGCTTTCAGAATGGACCACATTAGATATATTCTATTGATGGTCTGTCTGAATTTTCCAAGATGCCACTGGACTACTCTGCAGGAGGATCCATTCACCAAAGAAAACACCGCAAGAAGCTCAGAACTATTGAATAGTGCAAATAAACCAGTTCAGGAATATACCCCTGAGAGGAATCCTGTGAAGTAATGGGACGCCTCAAAAGGGGAGTTCTTTGAAATGAGCTCTGAATGCCATACTAGCTCAGAATAAAATATCGACCCAACAAGTCAATATGATTTCTCAGAGTCTGAATGGATTTCAAAATGCATCCAACAGTACTAAAGGAGCATCTTCTGAAGAAGAAGCGTGGGTATAATCCTGGAAACCCTGCAATGGCAGAGCGTGAATTACATGGTGAAGCTTATGGAAACACATATAATCCCTGTCATAGAAAAAATTCATCAAATTTTCATGGTAGGATCAACAGAAGCAAGGCTTAAATAATAACAATGGGATGGAAGAAACAGTTAGCAATAGCAAACCTTTCCCATCATCATCTCAGCAACAGACAGAGCATTTTGAGCAGAATCCCTCTAGCTTATCAAACATAGTCTCTGATCTATCTAAGGCCACTCTTCGTTTCATAACTATAACAAGATCCTCAATTAGAAATTTTGGAGCAACAAGTGGGCCAGCTGAGGAAAAGAGTCACTGAACTCCTCCTAGGCACTCTTCACCAAGCAATACAGAAGAGAATCCCAAACAAGAGTGCAAGGCCATTGATATAATCAACAAGGACAAACCTTAGAGGAGGAGAGAGACTGAATCCCAATAAGAAAGACCTCAGGGGACGTCCAATGTTCAGTACGGAATCCCCTAATGAGGAACCAAAAAAATCTGAGGCTCAACTAGAAACCATAGAGATTCCCTGGACTCCTTTTAACCATTCATGAAGCTCTGATAACTTATTCACTTCTGAAAAAAGACGAAGAATTTTGTAAGAAGTGGATGAGCGGATATTTATACGCTTTTGGTGGTAATTTCATGTAGAGATATTTCATAAAATTGCTTGTTTATTAACTAAAAAAAAAAAAATATTAGTTTTTAGGCAAAAAATCAATTATTTCTGGACTTACTATGAGTTTGTGTGTTTTTCTGTGGTTGATTTCAAGGTATTTCTGGCTGAAATTGACGGGGGAGCTGAGCAAAAATCTTATTAGGCTGAAAAAAAGGACTGCTGATGCTGCTGGATTCTGAACTCCCTCCAATCGAAACGGAAATTTTTCTGGAAGCTACAGGAGTCCAATTGGGTCGCTCTCAACGGCGTTTGGAAAGTAGAATTCAGGGCTTTCCAGCAATATATTAATAGTCCATACTTTGGCGAAGAATAGACGGTACGTAGAAGCTGGCGTTCAACGTCCAGGAAGATATCATGCTGCTGTCTGTGCGTCCAGCGCCAGGAAAACAGGTTACCAAGCTGGAGTTTCAAGCGCCAGAAACAGTTTACAAACCTGGCGTTGGAATGACATCCCAACAACAGCCCCAGCAGGATTGAGAAGGCGAGCGATTACGTGAGAAGCTTTTTTAAAGGGTAGAGTGAGGGGTAGTAGGGAAGGAGCGAAGGAAGAGGGGTGTTTTCGTGTAGCCGCCGGGCGGGGGCGAGCTCTTAGCCCCAGCCAACCAACCAATGGCCCACGAAAGTGCGGATTTCTCGCCACTATCTCATCAACTTACTTCAATTTTCTGTAACATCCTAGTTACTAGTTTACTATTTGTAACAACTTTTTTAAGATTTACTTTGCATCTCATGACATTTTCAGATCTGATTTTACTACTCCTCCATTTGGCAATATTGAGTCTTGTAAACCCCATGTTGGGGGTATGGAGGAGCTCTGCTGTGTCTTATGATTATATGCAAAATTTACTGTTTGTTTTCCATCACAAACACGCTTGCTTCTATCTAAGATGTTCACTGTCTGCGCTTCAAATTAATGAGACGTGATGATCCGTGACACTCATCACACTTCTCATCCTGATGAACAGTGTGCCTGACAACCACTCCTATCTATCTCAGATTGAATGAATATCTCTTGGATTCCTTAATCAGAATCTTGTGTTATAGTAGGATGATGCCGGCATTCAATGAAATCCGGAAGAGTCTAAACCTTGTCTGTGGTTCCGAGTAGGAGAGATTCAGGATTGAATGACTGTGAGAAGCTCAAAAACTCCGAAGCTGGGCGTGAGTGACAGACCGCAAAAAAGAAATCAATGGATTCTATTCTAACCTGATTGAAAACCGACAGATGATTAGCGTGCTAATTTTGACAGAGCGCATTCGAACTTTTCATTGAGAGGATGGGAGTAGCCATGAACAATGGTGAAACCCTACATAACGAGCTTGCCATGGAAGGAGAACCTTGCGTGTGGGAAAGTCAAGGAAACAGTATAAAACAAGATAGGACCCGAATAAGCATCTCTCAAAACCTCCAACATTGTCTCCAATTACTCTAAAAAACAAATATTTATTTTATGCACTTTTTTACTTTTTACAGAGCTTAAACCGAGAACATTATGTATCCCTGACTAAGTATTAATACAAGTAATCATAGATTGCTTCAAACTCAACCAATCTCCGTGGGATGGATCCCTTACTACAACGTAAGGTATTACATGGACGGACCCAGTGCACTTCTGGTAGTTGGTTGTGCGGAGTTGCAAAAGTGTGATTGCAATTTTCGTGCACCAAGTTATTGGCGCCTTAGTTCGCAGGGATTGTTGGAGTTTGAACAACTAAAGGTTATATTTATTTCTTAGATTAGTGGGGAGATAAGACGAAAGAACGCGGAGAGCAAGCGCGGGAGAGGGAAGCGGGCAGAGAGAGAAGGAATTTGAAAAATAAATAAAAAGAATTAATTTATATTTGTTTGTCATAGAGTCATTAAATTCTGAATAGGATAATTTCTTTTAAAAAAAAATTTCAAAAATGATTATTTATTCTTTATCAATTTTAATCTTTTTTTTTTTTTTTTTTTTTTTTTTTTTTTTTTTTTTGGTGTCAATTGCATATTATATTTTTCCTTTAAAAATTTTCGTATTAATGTTCTTTGTTCTCCTTGATCCTTAAAGTTGTTCTGTTTATTTTTCCTTATTTGATCTTCAGTTTTTCTTGTTGTCTATGTTCTTTTATTTGTTTTTCTTGTACTATTTTTTTTTTTTTTTTTATTTAAAAGAAATATATCTATTTCAGAACAATTGTTACATTTTCTGCCCAATTGGCTAGATCCTTGGTCTATGTTCTTGGTAATTGGCGTATCTTCTTTTTAAATCTTTTTTCAAAATAATTTTTCTTGATTTTAATCTTGTGCCAAACTTTAGTTTGGTGTTGTTTTCTTGTTTAATTTTAATTATAATTTCAAAAAAAAAAAATTTTTTTTTAAAGTTTCCTAAAAATTTTAAGTTTGGTGTTCTTTCTTTTGTTCTTTGGTGTTCTTGTGATCTTCAAGGTCGCTTCTTAGTCTTTCTTGTGTTTTGATCTGTTAAATTTTTTAAGTTTGGTGTTCCCTTGGTGTTTTCCACTCCAAAATTTTTCGAAAAATAAGGAGCATTAAGATTTTAAAAATTTTAAGTCTTGTGTCTTTTATGTGTTTTCCTCTTTCATCGTAAAAATTTCAAACTTCACAAAAAAATATTTTTTCTAACTAATTTTTAAAACATTAATATTTTCGGTACACTTAAAATTTTTTTAAAAATTCAGGATTTCTATTTTTTTTCAAAAAAAAAAAAATTTTTTTCAATTCTTATCTTTTTAAGATTTTAAAAAAAATTATATATATTTTTATCTTTTTCAAAAATATCCTAACCACTTTCTCTCTCCTCAATATTTTTCGAAAATCTTTCATAAAAAAAAAAGTTTTTCAAAATTTTAATTTTCTTTCTTTATTTATTTTATTTTTAGTTTTCAAATTTCGATTTTTTTTTAATTTATTCTATTAAAAAAAAAATCATTTCTTTAATATAAATAAATGAAAAAGAAAATATCAACATCTTTATTTTATTCCCTTTCCTCCATCATAGGAACTAAGTGGAATAAGCACAGTCCAGAAGGACTCTTGGGGTCATATTGCTAACCCTCACATACTGCATATGGAGTAGCATCTGTATACCCTCCATTAGATAGTAGCTTTGAGTTGAATCCTCAGCTCATTATCATGGTGCAGCAAACTGCAGTATTCGGTTTCCACAGGAAAACCTTACGAGAATTTCTGGCACATTTCTTACCAAATTATGCTGACACAGTACATGATAAGAGGATGGATCAGATGTCTACAGATTATTACTGTTTCCATTTGCTGTTAAAAGATCAAGCTAAAAGGTGGTTATAACCAACCCACAGCAAACATAAAAACAGAGCAGATCCAAAAAAAAAAAAAAATTCTTCCGAATCATCTTTCCTCCAAAAGGATGACACAGCTAAGGCTAGAGCATCCAAGTGCTTCAAACAAGGAGGATAATGAATCTCTTATGATTGCTGGGAGCGGAACAGAGAGTATGCTAAGAAAATGCCCCTCTGAAATGTTTTCAGAGTGGGTACAGTTAGACATCTTTTCTTATGGGCTTACAGAAAAAGCCAAGATTTTCTAGATCACTCAGCTGTTGATCTATACATATGAGGGAAGAAAACAATTAGAAGATCAAGAAGCTTCATAGATACTAGTTGCTAGAAAATCAACATCTGTACTAAGCAGTGAGTCTTCTATGAAAGAAGAAACAGAAGTGAATCAGTCCTAGATCTGGCAATGAATTGCATCGCCATTGAGAGATTTTACTAATAAAATACTCCGATGAACAGTAGCCAGAATATAAAGGAAATCTACAGAAACCAGAATGCTAACAGAATATGAATACAGTTAACAGCAAAAAAGCAGTTATCTGTAAAACAAAATAACAAAAGAATTGCCAAGCCGTTCAAAATAGAAGAAGTGGGAACAATACATAAACCTCTTCAAGTCGCAAAGGAAGCAAGAAATGAAACTGCAAAGGTACCAAACCACCCCGAAGGACATCAGAGACCGAGAGGAATAAGAGCCGTGCAGAGAGCCAACTAGCTCTTCTGGCGTTCAACGCCAGAAAAGCATTTGATCGGGTGGCAAGGAAGCATGTCCGACTTCAACGCCAATCAACTGTCAAGTGAGAAATCTGGCGTCAAAACCCGAAGGAATCCTTAAGTCCTTCCCCCCTGGCTTCAAACGCCAGTGGAAATCAGACACATCACGAGAGTGCTGATAGTAGAACCCTCTAAAAAGGTTTCCAACCACCTACTATAGGAAATAACCAGTGCAGCAACTCAAGGTTTGAAGAAATACAAGCCAAGAATTGCCTTATCTCAGAAAACTCGCAAGCGGAACAGGAATAAGCAATGCTTCCGCCTTATGCAGACTATCTCAGGAACTCTGAAATAAAGATTCCGTTGACAGAGGCACTTGAGTCAAATACCCTCTTATGCTAATTGACATGAAAGAGATCTATAAGTCATAAGAAGTGATTGGAGAGAGAGACTGAAAAGGTAGTTTCTCACTGAAGATGTCAGTACAGTCATTCTAAAAGCTACGGATGAAAGCTTAAGACACGGAAGCTTTATGATACCGATCGCACATTAGAGAGAACAGTAACTTGCTACCAAGAAAGCCTCTATGTTGATCTTGGGGCAAGTATCAACCTAATACATGATCCACCTTATCAGAAAGCTGGCTGTGACTAAAGAGGTCAAACCAACCCGAATTCCGTCTCAACTTGCTGATGGTCCTAATTCCCAGGCTATGAACATGATCTTCTTGCTTTCACTACTAGTGCCTGGAAAATGGAGGCGAGCAACAAGAGTGCAAACTCTCATTCTAGGAAGACCATTCCTAGCAACTGAATGGAACCTCTCATTGACTCCAAAAAAGGGAATTTATTTTTTACCCTTAGTTTAGGATGAGTTTAGTTTGGAAATGTTGTCCAAGCTATGCAGCATCCAGACACCAATAGATGACTGTACTGGCGTGATATTATTGGACTCTCCTGGTGAAAAGGTCTTTAATATGGACTGAGAGTCTCGAGTCAGAAGCTAGAGGACATTCTTTGAAAGATGTCAGCCTGACATTGGAGGATTCAGAGAAATACAAAGAAATAAAAAACTAGAAAAAAAAAAAAAGAGGATGAAACTCCTAACCGAGCTTCAAGCCACATTACCACCATCCCTTGAATATGCATTTCTGGAGAGAAGGTAGGTACACTTTTCCGTTAATCATAAGCTCTGCTTTAAGTGGCCACCATGGAAGAGGAAAGCACTAATTCAAAGGTGCTTAAGACCACCACAAGACAGCTCTTGGGTGGTCCGATAAGTTGATTCTTAAGGGCTTAGCCAGCCAAGTGCATGCACAAGATCCGTATTGGAGATGATGCTAAAAGCCAGTTGTTACAACGACAGAGGCGGCTAAATCGCCATGAAGGCGGTGGAGCTAGAAAGAGGTCACTAAGTTACTAGAGGACTGGGATTATTATCATATTTCTGATAGCCCTGGTTAAGCCTGTCCACGTATTCCCCAAGAAGGGAGGCATGACAGTGGTTCAAATGAAAAGAATGAACTTGGTTCCTAAAGAACAGTTCACAGGGTGCGCTATGTGTATTGACTACAGAGGCTCAATATTCAGCCACCAGGAAGGATGCATTTTGTCCGTTTACCATTCATGGACCAAGTGCTAGAGAGACTAGCAGGCATGAATATTATGACTTTTTGGATGGCCTATTCAGTTACAACCAAATTGCATTAGATCCCTCAGGACCAAGAGAAAAACAGCATCACAATGTTCCTTCTTGGAGTGTTTGCTTACAGAGAAAGGATGCCTTTTGTCTGTGAAAGGACCTGCAACCTTTCAGAGGTGCTTGCTCTCTATCTTTTTGATATGGTAAGATAATTTTCTGGAAGTCTTTCATGGATGACTTTTCAGTATTTGGAGACTCATTCAACTCCTGCCTTTTAACCATTTAGCACTTGTTTCTGAAAAGATTGCCAAGGAGACCAACCTA
>QBTX01001266.1:0-40787 GCA_003063285.2 Arachis monticola | reverse complement strand
AGGTTCACAAATAACAAGTCAGTGTAGTTCAAATGCAGAAAGGCACGGCAAAATAGAGTTATACTAGTTTATAGTAGATTCACAATAGAACAAAGCAGCACCAAATAGAAGCAGATAACTGAAGTTTATCTACATGTACACAATTGTAAAACTCAATTTAAGACTGGCTTAACAAAGGAAAATTACATGATAGGGAGATTATCTAACGTTCCCATCAAATTAGCAATTAAGGAAAAAATGAAAATAGAAAATAAAAAATAAAAATATAAAACTTCAAAGGTACAGTCTAATAATAAGTAACTAGTGTTGGGTGTATCTGCAACAGTGCAACAGCTTATCGAAACAATTTGATTTTGTCATACTCACACAATCAGTTTCCAAAATCATTCTTCTAGAAAAAGCCGAAAAAGACTGCAAATCAAACTAGATCGAAGGAAACATCCCCCCGCTTATAAGTTATAACAGATTCATAATTAAAATAAAAAAATAATAAGAAAAATAAATGGATGCTCAATAGAAAATAGCGATTTTCCAAAAATATAAACAGTTTAATTATCAAGTTTATTAACCAAATCAACGTGAATTACCTCTTTCCGTTGTTGTTGTCCCTCCTCCTCCTCATCCTCCTCATCGTCGTCGTCGTTGTCTTCATCATCGTCGTCGTCGTCAGGATCACCGCCGCGCTGAATGTCACCACCTCCTCCTTCGTCATCGTCCTCTTCGTCGTCATCACCGCCGTCAGGAGCATCTTCATCATCCTCCTCCTCCTCCTCCACCTCGTCATCATCGTCGACGTCATCATCTTCTTCGTAGTCTTCATCATCTTCGTCGTCGTCTCCATCATCTACTTCGTCCTGAGAGTGATATTCATCTTCGTCACTCAGAACGGCGACGTCGTTTTCCTCCGCTTGCGCTTTCAATTCCTCCGTAGCCTTCATCTTTCTTACAAATTCCAAAGCATAAAAAAAAAAACAAAAAATATATATATAATATTCACATAAGTATGAGAGAAATCACAAATTCTTGTTTCGAAATCTGAACATGAACGAATAGACGAGACAGGGCTGTTACCTCCAGTTACTCTCTGTAACACTGATCTCATCTCGGCCGTTGAAACATGAATTCACATGGATCTCTGACGTGTCTTTCAATCGAACGGTCACTGTAAAAAGACTTTGTATTTCAGTGTGGATAGCGTGATTGAGCCCAGCGGCGCTTCCTACTCTTGTTTTCACTGCACGTGCGTCTCACGTGCTACCTAAGCAAAAACTAGTTTTCCTTTTTTTTTTTTTTTCTTTTTTTGTAAAAATTATATTGTTTTAATTATGAAATTAATTTGTTTACTTAACAAACTAAGATTATAATTTTACCTTTTAGATTAAACTTAATTAGAGCGAATAAATCAATACATAGCGTGTTCATTTTTTTATTTGTAAAATATTATACGTACAAATTTTTTTTTTTAACTAAGTTGAATAATAAAATTTGGAGTGTGTGAGTGAATAAATGATAAGAATAATTTTATTGAGGTTAAACTAACTTACTTAAACTTAATTTACAAAAAAATTATACGTATAGTATTTTTTTTTTCTTCATAGCGTGTTCATTTGTTATACTCAACTTGTTTCTTAGCTTCTTCAATTTGTATATGTACTTTTTTTATATTTCTTTCCAAATTAAACAAAAATGTTTGCTGTAAAGTTGCATGTACCAAAAATTTATTTTTTAATATGATTTTGGGAATTAGGATCATGTCTTCATTTTGGAGGTTATGGTATCGGTTTAATTTTGTAAATTAACATTATAGAGCACAATTATTTGTTGATTTTCATTTGGTTGCAGTTACTACTTACTAGGTTAGGTACTTTTGTCTGCTGCTTTCTGCTTGAGTATTGGATTGTTTTGCTTTGAAATGGAATGAAATACTTGAATTAAACCGGTTTGATCTTAAATTAGGTACTGCTTGATTTGAGATTGAACTTTGATTTGAGTTATAATCTTTTAATAGATAAAAAAAAAGGGCTAGCATAATGCCATAAAAAGGTGTGTAAAATAATTTTAAAATAATTTTAGTTCTTGAATTGTTAAGGGTTACGGGATGTTAAAAAATTGAGTATGGTAAAATAATAAAAAAAGAAGTAAAAAGTGAATATGTTAGGGTTGGTTGAAATTAAGATGCAAGTTGTGACTAAATTTGATGTAATGTGTATTTGGAGAAGCGATGCTGTAAGGTGGGAATTTGTAGAGTCGGCAGGCACATTCAGGGTCTGTTATTAATGTGGGATGACATGTAATTTAAAATAAATAATTGTTACAAAGGAAAAAGATGGTTATGTGCTAAAGGAGTACTGTTAAAAAATGAGTTCAATTGTACGTTCTATTTAGTATGTAGTGATCATACTAAAATGGAGAAACTGGTTGTGTGGGAGGAACTGAGTTTTGTAGCTGGATTAGGTCGAGGTCCGATATATTATATAGGAGACTTTAATGAGGTTAATAGATTGAAGAGAGGAAAGGTCAGGACAGGTTACAACATCGGCAGAAGAGTTCAAAGATTGGGTTCAAGATATGCAGTTAGTGGACCTACCGTTGAATAATAAAAAATTTACTTAGTTCAGATGTCGCTCCTGCAGTCGTATTGATAGAGTTCTATTGAGTGTAGAATGACTTTAGGAATTTTCGGAAATTCGATTAAAAGGTGGACTGAGAGTTATTTGGAATGTATGGCTAGAGAGAAACAAATAGATTTTAATAACAAAAAAACTAGAATGGAAGAGGTGTTTCTCAGATTTGATCAACTGCAGAGAATGATATAGTTTGGATTCTTTTGGTTGTTGATGGTATTGTCGGAGATAACACTAGGATTTGTTTTCAGGTTTTGATTGGTTATTTTTTATGTTTGAGACTTTGTTTGTGATTTTATCACTCCACTTTATTGAGTTGAACTCACTTATTAAAAAAAATGCCATAATTATAAATTATTCACACATCTCTCTCAAAATGCTAGTGCAATTTCAATATATTTAATGATTTATAACGAAAAAATAAGACGTTTATTTATAGTTTTATCAATTAACTTAATTACTAAGATTTCATTTTTGATAAACTAACTCTTGATTAGAGCCTGGTTGATAGTATTAAACATATCTTTTATCTCAAAATTTGAAAGATAATATTCTCTCTTACAATCCAGATGAACAAGCAGGTCCGGAAGTGGGTTGGTATTGGAGTGGGTCTGCTGCCAAAGTCTATGACTCACGCAATGGTTACTTGTGGTTGTGTAAGCAGCTGTTTGGTTGGGAGGAGCGGGAGAATTGACTTTGGCTTTGGCGTCAGCTTGTTCCGAAAAAGCATAAGTTTTTGGCTTGGCTGTGTCTTAAGGAGGCTCTTCCTACTGCAAGTTTTCGCTTTAGAAGAGGGATGTCGTCATCGGATAGGTGTCCAAGATGTCTTTCTAGCCAGGAATCGGTTTTACATTGTATTCGAGATTGTCCAAAAGCTCAGCTTGTCTGACATAGGTTGGATATTTCTTGTCATCCTTTGGATTTGAAGAACTGGTTCTTGTATCATAGTAGAGAACATCCGTTCAAGTTCTTTTCGGGACTTTGGTGGATATGGCGAGAAGGAATAATGACATCTTTAATCCCCATGAAATTTGGCCTCCGAAAAAAGTGATTTGTCTGGCATTAACTTCAGAAAAGGAGTTTAGGAATATTTTTGAATTACAACGTATGTCCCTTCCCTCTACTCTAAATGGTTTTTGGAATCCCCCATCTATTGGTACTTTTAAGATTAATTGTGATGCTAGTTATTTTAGTTCAGGTGATAGTGTTGGTTTTGCTTGTGTTATTAGAGATTGTAATGGGAGCTGGCAAATGGGGTATTTGGGAATGATTGAGAGTAATAGTATTCTTCAAGGGGAATTGTTTGCTATTTGGAGAGGATATCTGTTAGCTTGGGATGTGGGTCAACGAGATGTTATTTGTGAGACGGATTGTGTGGAAGCATTTAATCTTGTTACTCAAGATGATTTTGGGTTTATTGATCCATTAGTGCTCAAAATAAGAGATATCATGCATTGGAATTGGCGGGTTGACTTTCGTTTGATTATGAGAGATGCAAACACGGTGGCAGATACTATGGCAAAGATGGCGATGAAGTTATAACTTTCGCATGTGGAGCTTCTTTCACCTTGAGAGGAGTTTAAGAGTACTCTTGAATGGGACTGTCCCTCTATTTAGACAGTTTCTTATTTTATTTGTTTTATTTTTTTTTATTTAATTTATTTCAGTGACAAAAAAAAACTTATTCTATCATGGCATGATACTACTCCCAACTTGTACCAGTAGAGCTTCTAATGCATGATGATAGGATTTGATTGATAACATTATTGGTGCATCTTTTTGAAAACCATATTCATATTCGCCCCTCTTATACATGCATTATACAACACAATCATTACACGCAAATACTGCCGCAATTCATCACATGCACCTTTTTTCATACATTAAGAATTAATTACTTAATTAAAAACCTCCTTTTGAGAATATAAGAATCAAAATGGAAGAAAAAGCGGATCCAGGCCAATCAACAATTTGTTTGGATTAAGAAAATATAGAAAAAAAAGAAAATATAAAAAAAATTGGATAGAAATATAAGTTTTTTTGTTGTTTGAATTAGAAAAGGAAATAGAAAGAAAAAAAAAATTGTAAGACCCATCAAAATATTTTTTTTTAAAGATGAGATGAAAATAAAGAGAAAATGTGTAAATAAATATAAAATTATTAATTTATTTTTTGATCAATTAAAAAATAAAATATATAAAGATATTAATATAATTTTTTATTATAATTTTCTTTTTTTTATTTTTTTTTCTATTTAAATAAAAGAATTTTTTCTATTTTTTATTATTTTTTCTTTATCCAAACAATATATAAAAATAATTTTTTTATTTTCTTTTCTTCTATTTTTTATTATCTATCCAAACAAAGTATGAGTGATAGAATTGCAACTACAGTATATTCAGATCATTGTTCAATCAAAAATAAAAAAGGATAGAATGAAGAAATCCTCTAGGTTTAGTGGGTGTTTAAAGTTTGTAAGCAAGTTGCCAATCAAATCATGATAATTTTGAAAAATAAAAAAATTAATATTGATCATCATAGAATCAAAATCTTACCTAAAGATTGCTTCAATTTTTCTTTTAAATTGTAAAGTAGTCACATAAAAATACAATTACATTGAAAATTTAATTTTTATCGAGAATTGTGTTTTTTATTTTAATGTAGAAATTATCTAAATTTATCTTCTTTGTAGTTTTAGGAATGTTGTCAATCTTGGTTCACTAGTTTATATTTGAAAATAATTTTTTTTTTTAGTTCGGCAGCTCATCTTCGACATTTTAAAGTTTAAACAATACATTTTTATTGTACTAATATCCAATCGTGCCAACAAAAATATAACTTTAATTGTCAGAAGAAAAAATTAACATACAAAATAATTATTTAAATAATATCAAATTTCAATGACTTTTTCCCTATCATCACAAGTTTTCTAACACAAATTGGCAAAAAGTAAGTTTCGCTCCTTGAACCGCTTTTAAGAGAGACACTAAAATGGAAAGATTAAAAAAAATTAAAATTAATTAAATTTTTATATTATATTTATTATAAAATATATATAACTGAGTTAGATTTTAATATCTTATTTAATTTAAGATATATATAAATATAAAAAAATTATTAAAATTTCAGTTCTTAATTTTAAAAATTTCAATTTTTTATGTCTTTATGTATCTCAAAAATAAAATTTTATTTTTATTTTTATTTTTTAACCACTAAATATAATATTAAATTTTAATCTCTTAATCTCAATTCCAATCTTCAAAAACATACACAGTCTAACTTACTAACACTATAAAATGCCCTAAACAGAACTCAATTTTCTTCATAAATAAACTCATCAATCATCACTATTTTTCAGTTTATTGTCATATCTCAATAAAAATTCTTTTCTTCCCAAAATGACAAACTTGAAAACCATAACTATGTTCCTCTTCTTATTCTTAATTGCCATGACTTCATTACCATCAATAACTCACTGCAGAACCCTGATCATTCCAAACACTGAAAAACTCATGGAAAGCACTTGCAAGAAAACACCAAACTACAACGTCTGCCTTCAATCTCTTAAAGCATACCCCGGAAGCTCCGGCACCGACGTCAATGGCCTGGCCCAAATAATGGTGAAGGTGATGAGATCAAAAGCAAATGATGCCATTAACATGATCCATGAGCTTCAAAGAAGTAGACCAAGTAAAGCACTGAGTTCATGTGCAAGCAAGTATAACGCAATTGTGATTGGTGATATACCAGAAGCCACTGAAGCTCTTGCAAAAGGTGATCCTAAATTTGCAGAAAATGGAGCAAATGATGCTGCTAATGAAGCTACCTTTTGTGAAAATGGATTCAATGGGAAATCACCTCTCACCCAACAGAACAATGCTATGCACGATGTTTCTGCTGTTACTGCTGCTATTGTTAGATTGTTACTCTAGTTAATTACATTCACTAATTAATATATGCTTCTATCTGTTATCAGAAATCTGGAACATGGTGTTCTCGAATAATGCATTTATGGGAATTATATGTAAAATTTAATGCATGTATGAAGAACATATATATCGCAGTGATTTTCAATTTCTCATGTGTTTCCAACACCATAAGATATTTAACTTTGTCATCTTAAAATTAAAAATGAGCCAATCCCATTAACATTTGAATTAAGTAAGATAGTAGTAAACTGAATTTAACGATAAGAATTGAACTCATGTACTAAGTGGATTAAATTTTAGTTTAAGACAACAAACTTGAATTAGGTAAATAACTAACTCATATATTTAAATAAATATTAGGATTTAAATTTTGTTTTTGAGTATATAACTGTGTTTTAGTTAATGATTAATGGAGGTCAGATACGTTTGAGTGAATAATTACCTTAAGGTTTTTTGTAGGTACAAATTTTGATTATTGTTAAATTTTGGTCATGTGAATTTCGAATTATTCTATTACTGGTTAACATAAGTAATAATAAGATCCAATTCATGAGGTAATTAAAGAAAGGCACTACTTGAAGGCATTGGCCTTTCACAACATTGTATATATACTTTACTAATGTGTTAAAAGAGAGAGACGTATGTATCCTTTTTCAATAATTGGACATTGGTAGCAGAGAAGATAGGATAAGAGCCGCATATGTGTCTTGCTTTTCCTTTGGCCAATAACATAATAACATATTGCTGTCTCATTCTTCTTTAAATTATGATGGGACAGAAGCGATAAGGTTAAGTGCTTCTATGATTATGATCTGTGGTCTGGTTTGTCCTTTTCTGGTAATTAATCGATTAATCGATTCTGTTTAGGTTTATGATTTTTGTGTGCATGTGACACACGTCTCTTTGGTACTGAATCTGTTGGCGAGAAACAACTAATAATTTCACATCTAATTAATGCCTCCTAATCTGATCTTTTTCTACTTGCAATTTTAAGGTGCATTTGATTTGATTTGTATTTGTATTTTTTATTTTTATTTTTTAAATATTTTTTGTATTTTAAATTTTATAAAAAATAAAAATAGTAGAAATAATAAAATTTTATCTTTTGTTTTTTTATAAAATCTAAAAATAAAAAATATAAATATAAACTAAACGCACTTAAAAAAATTATAGTTTTATTTTTATTTTTATTTTTCTTCTTCTTCACCTTTAAATTTGCATAATTGCATTCTTCTCTTGTTAGTTGCCAATGCCACAATAGGAATGCATATTTTTTCTTCTTCGTATGAAAGTATGAAACTCTGTTCAGCTTCAGCCTTTGTTTTTTCTAACGCATTCATATCATTCAGTATTCAACTATTTTATTTTTTTATATTTTTTTTAATTTGATAGATAAAAAATATTATCTTCGTAAGTTTAAATTTTGTTTAAAAAAATTATTATTGATTAATGAATTATTATATTATATAAAAATATATAAAATAGAATTCGAATTTCTAACATATATTTAAGCGTTCGAATAAATTGATTCCTCAACTAATTTAAAATAGTTTAGTATCTAATTATTTAAGATTTTGTTTAATAAATCAAATTAAAAATAACATCAATAATAAAAATGAGAAAAAAGAAGAAGTGATGGTGGCGATGACAAGACGCAGAGCCTCGTACATTGTAAGTCCCAATTTAAATTTTTTTATGTATATTATTCATATCCTGATCCAGCATTATGGTCCAAGTCTAAATAAGCCAAAAAGGCCCAACTTAAAGATGAGTCTTCACTACCCACCCGACCTCATCGAAAGAGGTCGGGCTCGACATAGGCTCCTCCCCAAAAAAGTCAGGCTCGACATGAGCTGACAAATAACACTAATTCAAATAAGTATCTGTTCCTAAAATCTCTCAATCCACTTCCAAAAAAATATCCCAACAACCCTAAGATAAAGGGATGGTTATCCACCTTCAGAAGTGGAACTACTCCAACGGTGGTTATTGTATTACCACTATAAATACACTGACACACTCAGGTAAAGCTAAGTTCCAATATTCTAAAGCCTGCTTACCCCCTTTGCTGACTTAGGCATCAGGATGTCTTTGTAGGTACCACCCCCATTCTCCAAACACGCAACTCGGACAGAGGCTCCCAGGCGCACACCAAGCCGGAGATCCCCTTCCATTGACGCTTGGGCCTTTCCTCCAAGTCCACTCTACCTACCTCAGGTTACCCACGTAACATTGGCGTCGTTGTCGGTAACCTGAGAGATCACCCTATAATGGCGGACGACCAGAATGAGGACGGACACACTGCATCAGAGTCTGAGCAAGAGCAGCAAGACGCTGTCAACAATGACCGAGCTATCATATCCCTGCAAGGAGTAGGCGGTCAACACCGAGAAGGTCCCCCTGGTGTGAAAAACCCAAGGGGAATCCCCTCTGAGGTGCACGAACCAAGAAAAGAGGGACAACCTCATGCTGCCGATCTCATGGGACTGCTCCACGGCCACCAAGGACGGTTGGAGCAGCTGGAACAAGACTAGAGCGACAACAAGAAGCAGAGAAAAACCTAAGGAGAGAGATTGAGCGACGAAAAGAGTTTGAAGAAAAGCTCTTGAAACTAGAATCCAATCTCCGAGGTAAGAGCTCTCGCAGTGACCGAGAAGATTCTCTCTTGAGGGGAGAAGATCTGTTCAGTGAAGACATCATGAGGGCGAAAGTTTCAAGAAACTTCAAAAGCCCCGACATGGACTTATACAACGGGACCACTGACCCAAAGCATCATTTGAGCAACTTTAAAAGTCGAATGTACCTTGCCGACGCCTCTAATGCTACTCGCTGCAAAGGCTTTTCGACAACTTTGACAAAGGCAGCGATGAAATGGCTCGATAGCCTCCCCCCAAAGTCGGTTACTAGTTTCGACGACCTCTCGCGTAAGTTTCTTATGCGATTTTCAATCCAAAAAGACAAAGTCAAGCACGCCCCGAGTCTCTTGGGAGTAAAACAGGAGGTCGGAGAACCTCTAAAGGACTACATGGAAATGTTCAACAAGGCGTGCCTTGAAATTCAAGATCTTCCTATAAAAGCAGTAATTGTGGGCCTAGTAAATAGACTCCGAGAAAGTCCCTTCTCTCAGTCCATCTCGAAAAGGCACCCGACTTCATTGAGTGATGTACAAGAAAGAGCTGAGAAGTACATCAATATGGAAGAAAATTCCAGGCTACGAAAACCAAGCTGGCGACCTAGGCACTCTAACCCGACAAGGGAGAAAGAAAGGGAGCCCAAGAAAAAAGAAAAAGTTGGGCCTGAAAGGCCCAGGAGATATCACTCTTATACTCCTCTATGAGTTTTCCTAGTCGATATCTATAGGGAAATTTGTCATACTGAAAAGCTACCTCCCCCTAGGCCCATCAAGAATAAGAAGGGGGAAAGTCATAGCGAATACTGTGAATACCACAAAATATATGGGCATTCAACAAATGACTGTTACGACCTGAAAAATGTGATAGAAAAGCTGGCCAGAGAAGGCCTGCTTGATAGATATCTCATGGAATGGTCGGAAAATCATGGGAAAAGAAAGAGATGAAGAAGATCGGAGAGACCTGCTGCGGACCCCAGAGCGACATATACATATGATCTCAAAAGGGTTCGCTGGAGGAGGTCTTACGAAGTCATCTCGTAAGAGACACCTGAGAGAAGTCTACCAGGTCAGAGGCGAGCTACCCGACCTCCCAACAATCTGCTTCACCAAAGAAGACGGGGCAGGGTATTGCCCCTGGACTTGACGATCCGACGGTAATTATCATGATTCTCGCCAATGCCCATCTACACAAAACCCTGGTGGATCAGGGGAGCTCGACCGACATCCTGTTCAAACCAGCTTTTGACAAGCTGGGATTGGACGAGAAGGAGTTAAGAGCATACCCTGAACCCTATATGGGCTGGGGGACACACCCATAAAACCACTAGGATTCATACCCTTACATACAACTTTTGGAAAAAGGGGATGAAATAAAAAACTCTAAGCATCGACTTTATAGTAGTTGATGTGGGTTCGGCCTATAATGCTTTAATAGGTAAAACGACCATTAATCGGCTTGGAGCAGTGGTATCCACCCCCCATCTATGCATGAAATTTCCAACACCAGAGAAAATTGTAACCATCAGGGGAGACCAGAAACTGGTGAGAAAGTGCTACAATGAAAGCCTAAACTTGAGAGGTAAAGGCAAGGAGGTTCATACTATTGAGCTCAGGGGAACCCGAGCTAAAGAAGAATTGCGACCATAGCCCAGAGGAAAGACTGAAGAGGTACAGATCAGGCAAGAGGACGGAAAAAATACTGATGCGGTATTTTATAACCACAAACTAACCGGCAAGTGCACCGGGTCGTACCAAGTAATACCTTACGTGAGTAAGGGTCGATCCCACGAGGATTGATGGATCAAGCAATAATGATTGATTGATTGGCTTAGTTAGGCAAGCAGAAAATAGTTTGGAGATATTCAAAAGGTTTAAATTTGAAAATATCATAAGGCAGGCACGCAAGTAAATAAGTTGAAAATAAAATATTGGAGAAACAGTTAATGCTTCAGAGTTATCTGTTTTTTCTGATTTACTTTTCTTACTAACTATTTTAATTATGTAGGATTTAATTTATGGCAAACTGTATGTGACTAGACCCTAATTCCTTAGACCTTCCTAGTCTCCTCTAAAATTCATTAACTACCAATTCTTTGGTCAATTAATTCCAATTAGAGGGTGATAATCAATTTCTAGTTTATATGCCACAAAAACTCTAATTAATCAAGAAATAAAAGGATTATATGTCACGTATTCTGTTAAATTCAGATAATTAAAATTTAGGAGAATTTGTTTTCAAGCTGTTGTTCAAGTATAGAGCTTTTCCAAGTTATACAAGAACTCAAATAGAAAGATAGTCATACTTCCGTTCCACCCAAATTCATAAAATAAAGAGCGAAAATAATTCTTAAATTATAAATCTATGCATAAATTAAAATAGAAAAGGCAATAAAATCAATCTATACAAATAGACAGAACTCCTAACCTTAACAATGGAGGATTGGTTGCTCATTATTCAGAGTAGAATGTTATGGAATACGTCATGTAAATTTGGAATAGAATTCCCTAATGGAATCCCCCTTCTGGAATGTCTCTAATAGAAGAGAAGTCTCCCCTTTTTATAACTAATACTAATTAATTTAAAATCTAATATCTAAAATTAAGATAATATCTTTTCTTATTTTAAAATAAAATTTGAATTTAAATCAGAATTAAGTAACTACTCCGCGTCTTGTAACATGGGGACCACTTGGCTTCACTGGATCCGGGCCTAACTTGGGTGCTAAAATGGGGCCCAGAAATCACCCCAGCAGTTTCTGCGTTTTCTGCACGTGGCGCATGTCACGGGTACGTGTCAATCACGCGTACGCGTCGATGGTCTTTTTCGCAAGTCACGCGGACACGTCAGTCACGCAGACGCGTCGCTGTGCAATTCTTCAAATCACGCGTCACGTCAATCACGCGCACGCGTCAGTCACGCGCATGCATCGCCATGGAAAGCTCCAAATCACGGGTACGCGTCGCTCCTTGCTGCCATCTCCTTTTATTCTTGTGCTGCAGAAACTCCATCAAATCCAGCCGAATGCTACCTAAAATAAATAAAATTACAAAAGACTCAAAGTAGCATCCATATTGGCTAAAAGTTAATTAATTCTTTATTAAACTCAACAAATTAGATGCAAATTCACTAGGAAAAGATAGGAAAGATGCTCACGCATCACAACACCAAACTTAAACTGTTGCTTGTCCTCAAGCAACCAAAACTAATATAAGCTTAGGATGTGAATTTGCATGAGAATGAGAGTTTGATTAAGCTCATGTCTCTTCTTGTAGTGAGGTTTACAACTGCAATCCTGAATAGTTTTGGCATTTCACTTTATCCTTTGAAGTTCAGAATGATTGGAATCCATAGGAACTCAGAATTCAGATAGTGTTATTGATTCTCCTAGTTCCGTATGTTAATTCTTGAACACAGCTACTTTATGAGTCTTGGCCGTGACCCTAAGCATTTTGTTTTTTCAGTATTACCACCAGATACATAAATGCCACAGACACATAACTGGGTGAACCTTTTCAGATTGTGACTCAGCTTTGCTAGAGTCTCCAGTTAGAGGTGCCCAGAGTTCTTAAGCACACTTTTTTTCCTTTGGATCACGACTTTAACCACTCAGTCTCAAGCTTTTCACTTGACACTTTCATGCCACAAGCACATGGTTAGGGACAACTTGATTTAGCCGCTTAGGCCAAGATTTTAATCATTTGGGCCCTCCTATCCATTAATGCTCAAAGTCTTGGATCCTTTTTACCCTTTGCCTTTTAGTTTAAAGGGTTATTGGCTTTTTCTGCTTGCTTCTTTTTCCTTTTTTTTAATTTTTTATTTTTTTGCAAGCTTCGTATTTTTCACTGCTTTTTCTTACTTCAAGAATCAATTTTATGATTTTTCAGATTATCAATAACATTTCTCTTTTTTTTTCATCATTTTTTCAAGAGCCAACAATTTTAACATTCATAAACTTCACTATAAAAAATATGCACTGTTCATGTCATGCATTCAGAATTACAGAAAATACCACCACATTTAAGTAAATAAGACTACTTTTAAAATAACTCAATTTCTCATGCAATACATCACTTCTGTATTTTTTATTTGAATTCAAGCTCAGTGAGTAATACACGAGACATCTTTTCAGAATTAAAGCAATTAAGAAAAAACTAAACTAGTCCTAAGATTCTAATTAATAAAGGATCATGCAGCAAACAAAGCAAAATAGCAGAAAATCGGAACATAACATAGTAAAAGCGGGAAGGAATAAAAGAAATGAAAGGAAGTCAACCACCTTAGTTATCCAAGTGGTCGTTTTATTCTTCAGGTTGTGCTCCTTTGTGAAGATGATTCACCTCCCTTAGTGCCATAAAATTAAACAGAAAACCCTTAAGCGAAGCGTCAACACCAAACTTAAAGGTTTGCTTGTCCTCAAGCAAAGAAGAACTGAAAAAAAAAACAAATAGTGAGAGGAAAGAAGAATATAAAAAAGAAACAAGAGAGAATCAGGATTGGGAGAGAGAGAAAGAAAAGTGAAAACTGTGCGGCGAACAAGTGTAGTTGTGCGGCGAAGGCGACGCGTACGCGTGCTGGGTCGCGAATTTTCTTAATGACGCGTTAGCGTCAGATACGCGTCTGTGTGCTATGGGTTTTGTACGATTCGCGCGAAGCCAGCCACGCGCATGCACAACTCTCTGTTCGCGAGGCTAGGGAACCAATATTGGCATACGACACGTTCGCGTTATGCACGCGCACGCGTCAGGGACGCGTACGCGTGAACAAGCTTTGTGCTTCTAGCACACTTCCAGGCCCAAGCCAGCACATATCTCTGACCAAACACATATTACGCCATTTTTCAAAGTCACGCGTACACGTCGCACGCGTGGAGTGCCAAAATCACCAATGACGCGCACGCGTGGGCTTGTTTGTGCAAAAGGCATCATTCTGGCGCCACTCCCGCGCCACTCTCTGTTCAAATTTATTTTTCATGCACACCCATCTGATACGTACGCGTCAGCGACGCTTGCGCGTCAGGTGCTCTTCTCTCTCTCTTTTTTTTTCATATATATCCGGTTCCTATTCTAAAATAGCTGCACGATCAGAAAATTAGTAAGAACTCAATAAAATCAAATAAGTAAGAAAACTACTACTACGAAAAATAACTAAGAATGAAAAGGAACGATCATACCACTATGGGTTGTCTCCCACCAAGCACTTTTAGTTAAAGTCCTTAAGTTAGACATGTGGTGAGCCCCTTGTCATGGTGGCTTGTGCTTGTATTGATCCAGGAATCTCCACCAATATTTGTAATTCCAATGGCTACCAGGATCCCAAACTAGGCACCTAAAACCTTTGAGCAAGTTGAAGCAAGTGACAAGACCCCAAGAGTGTTGATTGTGGGAATGAATCCTAGGGTCCCAAACCTTGCTCTTACATCTGTCTTCTTGTGGATCACCATTGTTCCCACCGGGTGGCAAGTAGTCTGAATTCTTACAGAGACATCCAAACAACCTTCTAGATCCATTCAATTGAGCTTTACACCAATCGTTGCACTTCAATTTGGAGCATACAACCATATTGAACATTGCTTGACGACTCTTACCACTAACCATCTTCCTTTTACTCTTTCTGCCACAAAGAGCTCTAAGTTGACCATCTGTCTCTAGTAGCCCATATTCAAGTAGGAAAGTACAGGTTAAGGATAGGAATTTTACCCACTTGAATGTTGTATTGGATGGTGATGGCTTTGGAAGAAGTCTTGCAATTTCCACTCCCTTGTGTTCTTCTTTGAATTCTTCTACCTCTTTGCAAGCTTCCTCAATTTCAACCTCTTCATCTTGGTAGCTTTCTTCTAATTCAATCTCTTCTTCATTGCTTACCAAGGGCATGGGAGGTTGTGCATCTTCCTCTTCTTTCATATGTGAGGGTGGAAAGTTTTCTAATTCACTGGAGTATAAACTTCTTTGATTGGTTTACTCACTTTCTTCCATAGGATCTTGCATTGTATCTCTTGGAAAGAAATTTGTTTGTTCCCCTTCCTAGCTCTTGATCATCGTCTGCACATAATTCTCTACATTTTTGACACTCGTCTTTATATCATGTAAGAATTCTTTCATGAGGAGCTCAAGATCTGATGGTATTTGAGATGAATAAGGAGATTGTGGCTCTTGATATGAATAAGGAGATGATGATTCTTGATATGAATAGGGAGATGGTGGCTCTTGGTATGGGTAGAAAGATGATGGTTCTTGATACGGATAGAAAGATTATGGTTCTTGATATGAATAATGAGATGGTGGTTCTTGATATGAATATGGAGGTGGTGGCTCTTGATAGTTGGAACATGGAGCATTGAAGTCTCTTTGGTTTTGACCTTGCCAACTAAAATTTGGATAGCTCATCCATCCACCATAATATGAATCACTACTCGGGTGTGAGTAGTAACCCATGTGATCTCTCGCCATTATTTTTTCTTAGCACAAAACACCAAACATAATTAAATGCACCATGTGGTAAACAGGAAAGCAAAGAAGACAGAACAAATTTTTTTTAAAAGGAATAAAATAAAGATTAATAAAAATAAATAAAAATTCGAAATTAAATGGAAAGAAGTGAACTATAAATTTCAAAAATTAAACAAAGAAAGATACTAGAATTTTTTAAAATATATATATATTTTAGAAAAATTACTACGGGACACCAAACTTAATTTCAAAAATCAAGAGAGAAAAATTTTTTTAAATAAAATAAATCAATATATATATATATATATATTTTCGAAAAATTTTTAAAAATAGATTTTAATAAAATTAAAAATAAAACACCTAATCTAAGCAATCAAACAACTGATAGTTGTTAATCACAGTCAATCCCCGGCAACGGCGCCAAAAACTTGATGTGGTATTTTATAACCCACAAACTAACCGGCAAGTGTACCGGGTCGTACCAAGTAATACCTTAGGTGAGTAAGGGTCGATCCCACGAGAATTGATGGATCAAGCAACAATGATTGATTAATTGACTTAGTTAGGCAAGCAGAAAAGGGTTTGGAGATATTCAAAAGGTTTAAATTTGAAAATATCATAAGGCAGGCACGCAAGTAAATAAGTTGAAAATAAAATATTGGAGAAACAGTTAATGCTTCAGAGTTATCTGTTTTTTCTGATTTACTTTTCTTACTAACTATTTTAATTATGTAGGATTTAATTTATGGCAAACTGTATGTGACTAGACCCTAATTCCTTAGACCTTCCTAGTCTCCTCTAAAATTCATTAACTACCAATTCCTTGGTCAATTAATTCCAATTAGAGGGTGATAATCAATTTCTAGTTTATATGCCACAAAAACTCTAATTACCCAAGAAATAAAAGGATTATATGTCACGTATCCTGTTAAATTCAGATAATTAAAATTTAGGAGAATTTGTTTTCAAGTTGTTGTTCAAGTATAGAGCTTTTCCAAGTTATACAAGAACTCAAATAGAAAGTGGGTCATACTTCCGTTCCACCCAAATTCATAAAATAAAGAGCGAAAACAATTCTTAAATTATAAATTCATGCATAAATTAAAATAGAAAAAGCAATAAATCAATCCATACAAATAGACAGAGCTCCTAACATTAACAATGGAGGATTAGTTGCTCATTATTCAGAGTAGAATGTTATGGAATATAGAATGTAAATTTGGAATAGAATTCCCTAATGGAATCCCCCTTCTGGAATGTCTCTAATAGAAGAGAAGTCTCCTCTTTTTATAACTAATCCTAATTAATTTAAAATCTAATATCTAAAATTAAGATAATATCTTTTTCTATTTTAAAATAAAATTTGAATTTAAATCAGAATTAAGTAACTACTCTGCGTCTTGTAACGTGGGGACCACTTGACTTCACTGGATCCGCGCCTAACTTGGGTGCTAAAATGGGGCCCAGAAATCACCCCAGCGGTTTCTGCACGTGGCGCATGTCACGCGTCGATGGTCTTTTTCGCAAATCACGCGGACGCGTCGGTCACGCGGACGCGTCGCTATGCAATTCTTCAAATCACACGTACGCGTCAATCACGTGCACGCGTCGCCATGAAAAGCTCAAAATCACGTGGACACGTACGTGTCGCTCCTTGCTGCCATCTCTTTTTGTTCTTGTGCTGCAGAAACTCTATCAAATCCAGCCGAATGCTACCTAAAATAAATAAAATTGCAAAAGACTTAAAGTAGCATTCATATTGGCTAAAAGATAATTAATTCTTTATTAAACTCAACAAATTAGATGCAAATTCACTAGGAAAAGATAGGAAAGATGCTCACGCTTCAAATACCAACATAGGAGCCAACTTGAAAGAAGACGTGAAGCAAAAGTTAATAAGGCTCTTCCAAGAGAATTCTGACCTCTTTTCCTGAAAAGCTTCCGACATGTCCGGGATAGATCCCGAGCTCATGGCGTACAAGCTGTCAATATACCCTGGATCATGACCTATTCAGCAGAGAAGACGAAAGCTCGGTCCCGAACGAGCTCAAGTGGTCGAAGAGCAAATACAAGCTCTCCTAGAAGATGGCTTCGTCAAAGAGGTCAAATATCAGGCTTGGCTAGCAAATGTGGTGCTAGTCAAGAAACAGAATGGCAAGTGGAAGATGTGCATTGACTACACCGACTTGAACAAGGCGTGTCCAAAAGACCCATATCCACTTCCAAATATTGATACCCTAGTAGACTCCAGCTCGGGGTACCAATACTTGTCATTCATGGATGCGTACTCGGGATATAACCAAATTTCGATGTACAAGCTGGATCAAGAAAAAACATCTTTCATCACGCCTAGAGCAAATTATTGCTATGTGGTTATGCCTTTTGGGTTAATGAATGCAGAAGCCACATATAAAAGGCTGATGAATAAGGTGTTTACACCTCACCTTGGGAGTTTAATGGAAGTGTATGTGGACGACATGCTGATAAAAACCAAGGATGAGACGAACCTCTTGACCGACCTCTCGCAAGTCTTCAACACCATAAGGACGCACATGATGAGATTGAATCCCGTAAAGTGCACCTTCACGATGGAGGCTAGAAAATTTTTATGATTTATGCTAACACAAAGGGGAATTGAAGCCAACCCTGATAAGTGTAGAGCAGTCTTGGAAATGAAAAGCCCGACTTGTTTAAGGGAGGTCAACATTGAATGGCCGACTTGCAGCTCTCTCTAGGTTCTTGGCAGGATCAGCATTGAGATCCTTACCACTTTTTTCTCTACCAAGAAAAGGATGCCAATTCGAATGGACTCCTGAATGCGAAGAAGCCTTTCAGGAGTTCAAAAGATTTTTAAGCCAACCTCGAATTCTAACCCGACCTAAAGTCGCGAAAGAGCTCATCCTGTATCTGTCTGTAGTCGACAAAGTTGTGGCATCAGCACTAATACAAAAAGATGAGGTTGGGCAGCATCCAATGTATTTCACCAACAAAGTTCTACAAGGCCCCGAGTTAAGGTACCAAAAACTTGAGAAGTTTGTGTTTTCCTTAATAGTGGCATCTCGGAGGCTACGACCTTATTTTCAAGCTCATACAATAAGAGTTCGAATGAACCAGCCCATGAAGCAAATTCTTCAAAAAACAAACATTGCGGTCAGAATGGTTCAATGGGCTATAGAACTATCCAAGTTTGACCTAAGGTATGAAACTCGGACATCAATTAAAGCCCAATGCCTCACCGACTTCATGGTAGAGTATGCAGGAGATCAACAGGAGACCTCCACCACATGGGAATTGTATGTGGATGGTTCTTCCAATAAGATTAAAAGCGGTGCAGGCATAATACTAGTCAACCAAGAGGGAACCCAAATAGAAGTCTCCCTGAAGTTTGAATTCTCGGGACCTCAACAACAGAGCAGACGCCCTCTCCAAATTAGCAAGTACCAAGCCAGGGGAAAAATAGAAGCTTGATCCAAAAAACTCTCCAAGAACCATCTGTCACAAAAATAGAGGCTAAATGAGACGTCCTGGAGGTATCCGGATTGGAACTCGGTTAGATGACCCCTTTTATCGAATACATAAAATTTGACATCCTACCCGAAGAGGAAAAAGAGACCAAGAAAATTCGAAGGGAAGTACAGAACTACACCTTGGTAAAAAATTTCCTCTATAAAAGAGAAATATCCACACCATTATTGAAGTGCGTCCCGACCTCAAGGACGCCAGAAGTCTTAGAGGAGGTGCACAATGGTATCTGCGGGAACTATCTCGAAGCTAGGTCTTTGGCTAGGAAAGTCATCCGAGCTGGGTTCTACTGGCCGACCTTGCAGAAGGATGCCACCGAGTTTGTAAAGAAGTGTCAACCATGCAAAATGCATGCTAACTTCCACGTCACTTTCCCTGAGGAACTCATCAACATAACTTCTCCATGGCCTTTTACAAAATGGGGGCTGGACCTACTCGGACCCTTCCCCCAAGCGCCTGGACAAGTGAAGTACCCAATAGTGAGAGTGGACTACTTTACGAAGTGGATTGAAGCAAAACCTTTGGCCACTATCACAGCTCAGAGAAGTCAAAAGTTCCTCTAGAAGAATATCATTACAAGATATGGAATTTCCCATTCCATCACCACTAATAATAGAACCCAGTTCACTGACTCTACTTTCAGAAACTTGGTAGTTAGCATGAAAATCAAGCATCAGTTCATCTCAGTTGAGCACCCACAAGCCAATGGGCAAGCTGAGGCATCCAACAAAGTTATATTGGTTGGATTGAAGAAAAGGTTGTAAGATGGAAAGGGAGCTGGGCAGAAGAACTCTCTCAAGTATTATGGACATATCGGACTACACCTCAGTCTGCCACAGGAGAAACACCCTTCCGACTTACTTATGGCATAGAAGCCATGATACCAGTAAAAATCAATGAGCAAAGTCCAAGGGTGAGATTCTACGATGAGGTTGGAAACATTCAGGCCCACAAAGAAGAACTTGAGCTACTCCTTGAAGTCCGAGAGCAAGCCCAGATAGGGAAGCAGCGCTGAAGCAAAAGATGACCAATAGATACAACAAGAAAGTCATTCGAAGAAACTTCACTTCAGACGACTTGGTCCTGATCAAGAATGACATCGGCGTCAACAAGTCAGGTAAAGAAAAACTTGTTGTTAATTGGAAAAGGCCATATAAGATAAGCGAGGTCCTCGGAAAGGGATATTACAAGTTAACCGACTTGAGTGGTGCCGAGCACCCAAGATCATGGCATGCTTGCAACATGAGGAGGTATTATAGCTAGAAGCAAACTCCACTCCCTGATGCACTTTTTTTTTCCGACTTTATGGTTTTTTCCCAAAAAAATGATTTTCCTGAAGGGGGTTTTAACGAGGCATCAAAGTGGAGACTAAGGGTTAATAGTCCTAAAATCCATTAGTAGCTAAATTAAACTTTTATAAAAAGTTACCTCCATCAAATCAATAATGATTTTTGGTCTATCTCTTTATAATTCAATTGTTATCATCATTATTCTACGAAACGCACCGATTTAAGCTCGAAAAAGCGTGAAAATTTCATGACTGACTTAAGTAGTAGGTAGGATAAAACGACGAGGTACAAGTTGGTGTAAAGAGGTTACAAAGACGATCATGATAACTCGGGATCTCAACCACTTAAACGACTAACTAGTCAGAGAACCCGAGAAAATCAAAATGCATCGCAAGAATAACCTAAGTTACGAAAACAATTCAATAAGCGAAAATTGAAGGCATAAGAAATACAAAAGAGATAGGAAAACCCCTAAAGATACAAAATAGATATGAAAACCCCTAAAGGTAGAAGCTTTCTCAAGTCTTTGAAAAAAGTTCTTACAATAACTTAGACAAAGACAGCCCACCTAACAAAAAGACTTTTGCACAAAATCAAAGGGTTTTTTCACAAAAAAGCATAAAAATAAATGCAAGCATACACGAGCGAAATATTTCGTAAAAAGCCCTTATTCAAAAGGGGCCCACAAGCCGGGCCCCAAGTAGCTAAAATCAATTGGAAGGAGGATTGGAATCACTAAGAGGAAGGGAGCTCATGATCTGCAACAGGAGGGGTCGGAGCGGTCTCTTCGGCAGCGAAAGTCGGAGCTTCTGAAGAACTCGGCAGGAATCCTTCCTGCTGCTCCTTACGAGGAGGAGACTCAACAATTCTTTGCCCACGAGTCTTCAGCTTGGAGTCTATTTTGGGACGAGAAGGGGAGACAATAACTCCATTAACAATGATCTTGTCGGGATGGAGAGGAGAAAGGTCCAAGTTAGGAGCGATAACTCTGACTTACTCCTTAAACACCCTCCAAGCCTCCTCCGAACTCTCCAAAATTGAGTCCTCCAGCTCCTGATAGGCTTCCCGATTAGACTCCAACTGCCTTTGAATATCAATATTTTCAAAGAAGACCCTGACGTAATTTTGCTCCGCCTTCTCCTTCAGACCCTCCGCCATGGCACACTGACCCATTAACTTCTTCTCCCTCTCCTGAAGCCGGGCCAGCTCATCCTTCAGCCAGGCAACCTCCCCCTGAAGCTGCTTCTCCTCTTCTTGATAAAGGACAATCCTCCCCTGAAGCTCCTCTACAGTTTTTTGGGAAGAGCCCAAAGAACTCAAAGGAGTTTTGTCCAAAATATCAAGAAGAGCAGTGCAGATTCCAGCAGACCGAACACCCCCTCCTCCGAACCAAAATTTGAAGATGATTTCGAAGGGAAGCATCATCCATAGCAATCTGGCTATGAGGAAAGATGTGCTTCCGGACGAACTTGGGACCATCGAAGTTGGCCTCTCAAGAAGGAGAAGGGCCAATTTCCAAGGTCTTGCATTTCTTTTTCTCAGGTTTCGGAAGGAGGTCGGACTGGGGGATAGGATGAGGAAGAGGAGAAGCAGAGGTGGAGGTTACCAAAATAGGGCTAGAGGAGGTTCCCGGGTCATGGGGAGGAGGAGGAGGAATGCCAGCGGTTCCGACTTTAGCTGCATAAGCTCGGGCACGAGCCCTTCTCTTGGCATCCTGGACTTTTTTGGTAGGAAGCATTGGATCTACTCTTCACCATTTCTGAAAGGGAGAGACAAAACAAAAAACAATTAGCTAACAAATCGGAAAACACAACAAGTCGGAATTCACCAAGTAAACAACTACAAAAAGAAAACAAAACTACCTAGCTGGGAATGAACAAAACTCGGAGAACCAAGGAGAAATTTCTTCGTATCTATATTGGGAGCCCTCCCCCAAGCCTCTCGAAAAAATCCCACAATGGCCTCTTCAACCTCGTCCAAATCCTCCAGGCCATACTTCTCAACAGGGGAGGCCTCCAACTAGTATAAAGGAAATCGAGGATAACCGTCCTCATCAAGGAAAAAGGGATGGTGGCCCTCTACAACTTGAACTTTGAAGAAAAAGTTTTTAAAATTGTGGAAGGATTCATCAAAGATTGAAAAAACATTCCGTCCCTGAATAGCCCGAAAGGACACCCACTGCTGCTTATTATTTAGAGCGCTAAACGGCTTTGTCAGATGGAAGAGATAGAAAAAAATCTTTAAAGAAGTCGGAAAGTCCAGCTCTCGGCTAACAAATTGGTAGATTTTCATAAAACCCCAAGAGTTGGGGTGGAGTTGGGTAGGAGCAACTCGGCAGTGGCCCAAAACCTCCATTTCAAGATCAGAGAAAGAGAAAAGAAACCCCCAGGCAGGTAAAGAGGCAGTCGTACATAAATAAAAAGTAAGAGTCAGAATCAGCAACCCTCCCGCAACAAACCTAGTCTTCAGGACCCAGGACTACCAACTCATACTTAGCCTCATCATCCTCCAAACTACAAATCCTATGGTGAGTACGAAGTTCAGTAAGAAAATCAGTGTCTAATAAAGGCTTCTCATCCAGTACCGAATCGTCTACCCACCTCGAAAGGGAATCAGGGATATGGGAAGACATTGTTTTCCAACAATTAAGAAGTAGGTATAAAAGTAATAAAACCTACAAAGAAAAAAAAAACCATCGACAACGGGGATCCCAAAGATAAGACAACCTTTCTCCAAAAAGCAAAATAAGGAAAAGAATCACCCTAACCGACAAATAAACTTACGAAGATACTAACACCACACATTGCAAATGAGGGAACAATAAAAACACACAAAATCACAAAGATAAAGCACCAAACAAATGATAGAAGAAGATAAAGAAAAGGCTAACCTTTCTCTGTAGACTTAAGGAGAAGTAGTTGCAACAACAACGAAGAACCCCAAGAAGGAAGACTAAATGGATTTCTTTTGAATAAGAAAGAACGAGAAGTGCAGGCAAGAAACTTCAAAGGTGAAAGAAAATAGAGAAAGAGAGGGAAAATTATTTATAACATGCCAGGGGCACAATAGTAAAATGACACGATCATTAAAGAAATGCACCGTTACCAATGTAACTGCCCCCACGTGTAAATACGAAACCCCAAAATGATGCGACATTTGATTAGACACGACGGTTGAGAAACCTAGAATCACGTTGATTTTAAACAAAAAATCACGTCGGTTTCCGACTTGAACAAACCTGAGTTCAATTAGTACTCGAATCCAACTCATAAGCAAAGAGATCGGACTCGAGTAGGGGCACTGTTCATACCCTGTCCCAACACTATGGTCCAGGTCCAAATAAGCCAAAAAGACACAACCCAAAGATAGGCCTTCACCTCCCACCCGACCTCATCGAAAGAGGTCGGGCTCGACATAGGCTCCTCCCCAAAGAGGTCGGGCTCGACATGAACTAGCAGATAACACTTATTCAAATAAGTAACTGCCCCTAAAATCTCTCAATCCACTTCCAGAAGAAATATCCCAACAACCCTAAGATAAAGGGAGGGTTATCTACCTTCAGAACTGGAACTACTCCAACGGTGGTTATTAGATCACCACTATAAATACACTAACACACTCAGATCAAGCTAAGTTCCAATATTCTAAAGCCTGCTTACCCCGTTTACTGACTTAGGCATCAGAGTCTTTTGGAGGTACCACCCCCCATTCTCCAAACACGCAACTCGGACGGAGGCTCCCAGGCGCACACCAAGCCGGAGATCCCCTTCCATTGACGCTTGGGCCTTTCCTCCAAGCCCACTCTACCTACCTCATGTTACCCACGTAACATGTTGGTTCTCCTGATTTTATTTTTTCTTCTATTCTCAGTTATATTTTTTTTATATTGGTCTCTTTCAAAAAACTATTCTAGCTCTATCTCTGGTGGTGACGACTACAATAGCAAAAAGAAGAGGAGAAAAAAGAAGGAGAAGAAGAAAATAGCAGGAGTACAAGTAAAAAGAGAAAAATGCGGGCACGAAAAAGAAAAAAAGCAAGCACATATTGACTTATTAGTTAGATTTGATTAAAAGATTATTTAGTTGCCCCTGCACGCAGTGGCAGCACTTGAAACAAAATTTTGAGAGGACAGATAGAAGATGATTGTCAATATGTTTTTAATATGGACTCTATTTAAGATAAGTTCGTCTAACCTCATCTCTCTTATTTGGGTGATATTGCCAAATTTGAAGCCGTTTTTCAGGGTCTCGTTCCAAAGAATTAATGGCAATCATCATCAGATACAACTCTCTTTTAACTTTTGAAGGTTGTATCTCTCTTTCTTTCGTGATTCATTAAATAGAAGAACTATCTACAAGTGTTAATATTGTAAAAGTTATATGTTCTCCTTCTTGAATATTAGCCTTCCTCTTAAAAAATGCATAAATTCTTTGATTTTTTATGATTATTTTATATAAAAATTTGAATATATATCCGTAAAAATATGTAAAAAGAAGTTAAAAAGACAAATATTAAAATTTATAATATTTATTGATTTTTTTAATTTATACAAATACAATAAGATCAATACTTATTGAATATTCTAATAAAAATAAATTAAATAAACATTAAAATATAAAATAATATTAAATTATATAAATAAAAACATATAATTTTTTATATTTGAACTTAAAGGTAAAATGAGTGTTGTTTATTGAATAAAGAGCTACGAAATGCGAATACACTCAGTTCAGTCCAAATCCAACATGTTTTGAATGTTTAAAACAAAAACTATTGTGTAATAAAAACAAGGATGAAGATTAAACTTTGATATTTTAAGTCATAGTAAAATATTTGAGTCAACTGAACTATTTTTTATTTTTTGAAGAAGTATATATACTAATTTTTTTTAATAAAAGCTTAGGGGGGCCATAGTCCCCCTTGTGTGAACTAAGCTCCGCCCCTACCTGCACGGGATAATACATAAAAATATGAGATTTTTTTTTAAGAAAATTAAACGAAAATATATATAATACTTACTTCTATAAATATTTTACAAAGTTATAATTAAAATCTAAGTTTAACAATTTTCACTGTTAAAAATATTAAAAATAATTAGTATTATCTTAATCAATTTGGATTGATTAAGTAATTATCTCACTCATCTATTTAAGTAAGTATTAAAGACTTGAATCCCACATTGTGAGCCTAGCAATTCATTGACTAATAACAAATTTCTTAATGAATGAAGTTTCAATCCGTGGTAGATTAGTCATCGGCCTACAATGAAAAATACCATAAAAAAATAGTATTTATCTTAAAAGCAGTTTCTCATTGATAGCAATACTTATAGAGATTTATCTTTATTAAAATTTATATGAAATAATTTTGTTTCTTGGTATCATATTCATTCTTAAAATCAAAATAATATAATTATTGTTATTACTTGTTAAAATTTCATATTTTTATATGAGATAATTTTCAAGTGTTCAAACTTAAAAATTTATTCCATTATAAAAGCTATTAGATTGATTAATATTCCTTATAACATTACCTCAATACCATCGTTAAGTATTAATTTGTGTGAAGAAAAATTATAACAACTTTGTTATTCAATATATTATTCTATTGAAAAATGAATTATGATCCTTCCAATTGGTAAATACATTTTTGTTTTCGATTTTTTACACTATTTTATCTAGTAATAATTACCGTTAAAGAAACAAATAATTATATTATCCAATGATGTACAAAATAATTTTTATTGAAATTAAGTCTGATTAGGAAAAAAAAATTTAAAATAATATTTTATATTTTTATTTAAATTTAAATTTAAATTTAGAATTAATTAACAACTTATTTTTTTTATTTAATAACAAAAAAAATTATTTGGTTTAAAATTTTTAGTATTTAATTAATTATTTTAATTATTGAATTTTTAATTATAAAAAATTAGATTAAAACTTAATTATAATTTAATAATTGATAATATATATATATATATATATATATATTCTATATATATATATATATATATATATATAAAAAAAAAAAAAAAAAAAAAAAAAAAATAATATATATTTATTTATTTTTTACAAGTTAATTATAATTATTGAGAGTTAATTTATTATAATTTTTTTTAATTTTTTTTTTTTTTTTTTTTTTTAATTTTTTTTTATTATTATTTAAAAAATTATTCATAATTTTTTATTATGTAAAACTTTTTTTTATAATTTTTTTTTTTTTTTTCTAAAAAAAATTTTTTTTTTATAATTTATATATTTTTTTAATATTAATAAATAATATTTATTTAAAATATTTTATATTATATTTTTTAAAAAAAATCAGAATAGTTCTTATTAAAAAAATGAAAAAAAAACATTACAAAAAAAATCTATTAATTAAATTTTATAAAAATTTACAGAAAATTTGAAACATTAATAAACAAAACAGTAACACTCAACTCCTACAACAAAATATTCAAAAAAAAAATAATTTACACTTAACCCCTACAACAAAATAGAATAATTATATTAATCATTATAGTAATATAAGATGTATTTTGTCCCACATAAATGTATACGTAGCTTAAACAAATTCAACAATTTAACATAATTTTTTAATTTGGGATTAACTACTAACGATAGAAAATAAAAAATTTAGAATAATTTAATATTATGAACATTAATTATAATGAAATTTATCATAATAAAATTTATTTTTAAAGAAATAATCAAGTATTATTGTTAATTATGAAATAACTTAAAATCATAATGCATTTTATTTTTAAAGAAACAATCACCCATTAATATCTGTAAATAGAAATTATCGTCAAAATACTTTGATTAAAAATATGAAGGGTTAATTACTATTCATTATTAATTAATAATATATCGATTATATTAAAAAATAAAAATATAATTTTTTGCATTTACACCATTAGAATAATTACCATCATGAGTAAAATTTTGTCAGAAAAAAAAAGAATAAATTGCATATAGTAAATTTAAAAAATAAATATCGTTAAGTAATTCTGATTTTTTTAATAAATAGTAAAAATTAAATATCATAAACTATATTCTTTCAATTCAATTTATAAATATTAATAATGAAAATAGTCTCACTAATGTAAATAATCAATACAATAATTATATGAAAAAATAACTAATTACATAATTGCATAATTTTCAAGATCCTATATAGTTGAATCTAATGGACAAATAAAAAAATATCTATATGATAATATCCTAATATTTTAGCATACTATAAATCATATCATAAATTTATATATCATATTATAATTTTAAGGCAATTCCTTAAACACATTATAACATAAACCATCTAAAAAGATACACCAAATTAACGAATATCACATGTGTCACAACATATACTCTAAATTGTCATGATATTTCAAATAAAAAGAGCATTAATATAGAGAAATCAATGAATATAACTAAAATAAAGAGCGACAAAGAGACACACAACAAAAATAGTAAAGAGAATCAATAAAAACATTAACATATAAACTACATACACAAACAATGTATATATTAATTATGAATCACAAAAAAAAAAGACAACATAATATATATATATATATATATATATATATATATATATATATATATATTATATATAAACTACATACACAAACAATGTATATATTAATTGTGAATCACAAAAAAAGGGCAATATATATATAAATTGAAGCACACATGATAAAATAGAATATTACAAAATAAAATTATAATAAGATTATTTAAAAATAACGTAAAAAGATGACACATCTTTTTTGTTATTAGAAGCTAAAAAAAAAAGTATGCGCCTAATAAAATCAATTAAAATAAACAAAAATTTTAAAAAATAAAAAATAAAATGTATAAATAAAGATAAAAGAAACAAAAATTAAAGAAATTATAAAAATTATACCTTAAATACGAAAGAGGGGGAAAGGAGGGAGGGAGGGAGAGAGAGAGAAAAGAGAGCGAATGAGTAAAAAATATTTGATCTTGTATAAATAGATGGTATTGAGAGAAATAAACTAATTAAATTAATTATTAAATAATTTGATATTTACTCCAATCAAATCAAATAATTAATATAATTAACCAAATTAATTAATTGATATAATTAATCATTCATATAAATTATAATAAATGATGAGATTTAAATGTCTAATCAAATTAATTAATTGATATAATCAATTAATTATAATTGTAACACCCTCACTATCAAAAGTCACGCTTCCGGCTGCGCTACTCTGATAGCAAGAAGTATTACAACTACTTTACATACTAAATACTAAAATAGGAGCCTGTGACTCGACACTGTATCGCTGATTTCTTTGAAAACCGGAAATTAATACCTAATCTTAAGAAAAATACAAGCAAACATAGATTCATATACAAGACTCTTTATATACTAACTCATAATAGTATATACAAATAAAACATACAATTCCTATCCCTCTTACAAATTTGTAATAACAAAGACGAGGGAAGAAAATAAACTAATTAATACAACAACATATAAACCAAACACAGTACAATTCTTCTTAATGCTTCTTCATCCGGTTCCTGAAAAGGTAAAGCTGTAGGGGGTGAGAACCTAACCACACAGTCTCACCACGGAGTTTCAAAATTGTCATAAAAGATATCTAATAAGCAAACTATTTTCAAGCTCAGTGATTATCATTGCCTTATGAATCCTTTAAAAACCAATAGGTAATCGCTCACAACCTTTTCAAAGAAACCATATTTGGTCTTTCAGAAATTCGAAACCTTTCCTTTCTTATAAGAAAATCTCAATCAAAAACCAACCACGCAATCAAACAACACAATCATTAATTCAGCATCAAAGTTCATTCTCAGATGTGGCACACCAAGGCAAACACAGGCAAGACAGACAAAAAAAACAAGTAGGCAGCAGTTACAGCAAATAGTTCAAGTAGCAGTTAAGAACAGTTTAGCAATTAGGCAAACCAAAACAGGTACAAACCCAAGCAAAACATACAGATGCATATGATGCATGCCTGTCCTATGGCTGATGAGGCTCATCTGTCGGTTATCCAGCCAACCCGACAAGTCTGAATTGTCCTTAGACTGTCCCCCGACGTGTATCCCCAAGAGTCTATGCATAGTTTTTTCTCAAATAATTAATATTGCTCAATGGGGGTAACATTCCCGGGAATTTATATAGTGTCCGGTCACACTTACGTCGTAGGGTCAACAGAGTATCGAGTTTTCAACCTGGTACACTTGGTGGCAAGCCATGGTACTTTATTCAGGGAACCTTGTATCTCAGATAATTCAAATTCATAAGCCAAATGAATAATTCAAAGATCATATTTAAACATTCTCAATCCATATCTCAACATTCTCATCATTCTCAACATCATTATCATTCATCAATCCAAATCTCATTTCCAAATTCATTCAAAAACCATATTTCCAAGAAAATTCTCCATCATCCTTTTCATTTCATTCACTAACAATTCCCAATCCAAAACATAACTCTTCCTTTGATAAATGAGGTAATTTTAAATCATATAACACTTAAAAACCTTTTAAAATAACCACTTCCAATGAAACCTTTGATTTTACAAAATTTTGGCAGCATCTCCTCTAAAACTCGGATTCTGCCACCCTTTTCGGGTCCCATCCAAACATTTCACAAACTTTTTCAAATCTCATTCACTTCCAAAATTCAATCAGTTCTAATGTCAAACTGTTTTCAAGACGAATCAGTGACAATAATAAATCCTTTTTTTTTAACAATCAAACTAGCTCAAATACCAGACCATTTACAAAATCATTTACAAAATCAGACTAACTCAAAATTAAACTGTTTTCAAATTAATTCAGTTTCGTGTTCCAAATCATTTCCAAAGCCGATTTGTTTATATTATAAGAATAGCTTCAAAACCAAGAAAACCATTTTTCATAATAATCTACTAAATAATCTTTCAAACTAATCTCTTTTCAGCAATCACAAACTATTCAGGCAATCAAGCAAATCAGTCATACAGTCTAGCAGACAATCATAATCACAGACATATGTTTCTTACATTAATATCTATTTATAACAACTCTATAAGATAAAATGAATTTTAAGAAAACCCTACCTCGATTAGTTGAATTCACATAGACTAAACGTGGTAACTCCCTTCTCTTTTAATTTTTATGGCAGCAGTAAACACGCAACCGAAGCAACAGCATTGTCAATCTCTTATGGCAGTGACGATGGTTGCAGCAAAACAAGGATTCGAATTGGATAAGAATCAAAAGCAAACATAGCTCTGGAAGATTCAAAACAATTCAAAGACCGGAATTGAATTAAAACAAGAACATGGCAATTAAAAGTGACAAAATAGAACGTGCGAAATAGGTCAGAACCAAGGAGAAGGGCAAACCAGAATCAATGTAACAGGATTCAGAACCAACAGCAACAACGGTGACATCAGTTCTCTCGGAACAAGAACAACAATGATCTCAGCATCAGTTACGCCTTTTTTTGAATGGTAAACTAGCAACGACTAAAACAGTAATCCATAATTCTATAATTAAGCCAGGAAGGAACAGAGGAACAAGATAAAAACAGAGCAAGGTTTAAAGCGTTACAGTTTCAAGAATAGGAGAATTGAAATCAAAACAAGGCTGGCGCTGTCTTCGATTCTGGTGGCGGTGCACAACTCACCGGCGACTGACGCAGCAACGTAGACAAGGCTTCCCCTCGGCGGTGAGAAGCGGCGGTGGCAACTCCAGTGACGACAAGGCGTGGCGGTGGCTGAACAGTAAGGAACAGTGGCGCAACACTTTTTCCTCTCACCTGCAACTCTCTTTCTCTCACTAATGAGCTCGACGGCAACGGACATGGAATCTTCTCGGACGGCGATAGAGGCGCGAACGGCGGCGATGGGCTCCTGCTCAGCGGGCTCGGCGGCGGTGCGGGGAGGACGACGACGGCGACTGGGTGTTGCGACCCACTCCTTCTCGCGGCTCTCTCTCTCTTCGTCGTTGACTAGCGATGGCGGCTTGTGGCGGATCGGCAGCGACGGCAACTCCTCATGGACGGCGAAGCAGCACGGCGGCGAGGAACTGATGCGGTGGCAGGGCACGGACAGCTTCCTTCCTCTTCCTCTCCTTCTCCTCGGCGGTCCCTTTCCCCTTCCCTTCCCCTTTCTTTCCTTCTTTCTTTCTTTTCCTGATAGGTTGTGTATTTTGGTTGGCAAAAAGGGGGGTTCGGATGCTGTATGTGTTGGTGAGGGGGAGGTATGGCGGCTAATGTTTCCTTAGGAATAAGGGAAAAATTGTAATTTAATTGGAATTAGGGTTTGTATATAGAATTAAGATTTTGGATTTAATTATAGTATAGTAATTTTAATAAAATTGGGGTATAGAGTATAAATTTTGAAATCTAATTAAATCTCTAAAATTATTTTAAAATATTATTTGTGGTATAAAAATACTAATTGATTTTCAAAAATTATTCTAAATGAAAATTTTTGGTAATTAATTATTTATTTATTTTTTTACCTTTAACTTAAAGTATTAAATGATATAAATTAAATTATCTAAAATCAAATCATATAAATTTTTATTATTTCATCACTACCAATTTTTATAATTTAAATATAGAAAATAATTCAATTGATTAAAAATTGACAAAATTCTAATTTAAATTGCCAAACCTCATTATTTTCGAATTTCTAGAACTTTAATCATAAATAGGAAAATAATCCATAAGTATAAAGTTTAAAAAAAATCTTAATTTATTTCAAATCCAATTAAATGCCTTTAATTATTTTTACTAAAAATAAATTCTGAAATTAAAACTATAAATAAATATGTAACTTGAGATTAATTTAAAATAGGACTTTTCAAAAGTCTTGGATCTTACAATAATTGATTTGCTTTAACGAATTAAATTAAATAAATTAGAAAACACCTCAAGAGCATGCCATATCAGTTCCATCATTAAGTGCCAAAATCTGACTTTTATATAATAGAATAAATAGAATAGATAGATAATAAAGATATTTTCTTAAATTAGTATAATTATGCATTACTTATTAAATATTGATTGTAATGTTGTAATATAATTATAATAAAGATATCTTTTTAAATAAATTTATTTAGAGAAATATAAATTGGTTATTAATAATCGGTGCCATTATCATATAATTATCATATTATTATTATTATTATTATTATTATTATTATTATTATTAAAAATATTTTTGATTGATAATTGATAAGTAGTTTAATAATGTATTAAATATTGATTTTATATAATATAATAAAGATATTTCATAAATTAGTATAATTATGCATTATTACTTAAATGCTAATTATAGTATAATTATAATAAATATATTTTTATAAAATAAAATTAGAAGAGAAAATAGTGCATTTATTTTGGCAGGAAAATGGATTCACGAGGAATCGACACCTCACTCTCATTAGTCGGGAGAGAAAACCCAGTTTTAGTATATTAAGTAGATAGATGAACATAAATACATAATCATCTGCATACCTATTCAATTGAATATTCGACGTATCCATTGTTCACATTGTAAACCCCGCTAAAATCGGTAAATAATTAGTCAATAATTTAAATTTTAATTAGGAGAATTAAAAATATAAAACTAATATCAAAATAGGATAGAGCTCGTCAAAACGAAAATTTTGATACCAATTTCAAAATTTTGGCCAAAAATTAAACCGAAAAGGTCGAACCGAAACCCAAACTGGACCCGTAGGTCCAACCGGATCCATACTTAAAAAGAAGCAGCAGCTTCTTCTTCATCATTTATCACCATCATTGCAAACAGATTGGGAGGAGAAGGGAGCTTCCCTAACCCTCTCCTTTCCTTCTCACTACCATAACTCCTCCATCCGGGCTCCGATCGCCGCACCATTCGTGGCCACGCGCTCAGTGCGTCGAGCTCTATCTTTTTATCCGAACAATTTCATGGTAAACCTCCTATTTGGTTCAGAATCTCTATCCCTCTTTCTTTGGTAAACTTGAAAACCTATAGTAAATATGTCCAATTTTTGTGTTCTAGGTTCAAGTTAGCTTCCGGAACTTATGTGCTCAAGTTATTGAGCATATGGGTATGGTAAGAACACCCTAACCCTAGCTCAATCTTGTATTTGTAATGGAAAACTGAATTGGAATATATATATATATATATAGGTGTAGGTTAAGTGGGTGTTCATGCATTGGAATTGAATTGGGATTACTTGGAGGTTTGTTGGTGACCAAAACTTGTTTTAGGGCTGTTTGATTGAACTTAGAGGGGATGTAATTTTGAGTTGTGAGGCTGCCTTGGGTGAACTAAGTGATCGGCCAAGGTATGGTTTAAGTTTCGCACGTTTAATATTTACGGTGTTGTGAAAACTTAGGTTAGAGGAACCATAGGATAAGTTGAATTGTTCGTTGTATTTAATGGTTAGCTTTGTAATATTGTTGGAATAGATTTGTTGGTGGATATATATTGGAATTATGAGTGTGGAAGTTATTAATGGTATGCTCTTATATTTATTTATGATGGATTAGGATTGGTGTTTGTTACTAAGGATGTAGAGTTGTGTTGTGGTGGTATTGCATATGCTGTAACTAATTATGTAATGATCAGAATTGCATAAGACTAAGTTTGGGCTAAACTTGGGAATATAAAGAACTAAACTGGAAAATTTGGGACCTTTTTGTTAAATATACAATTTATGACAAATTTTTAAAGTTAGGTTGTTAAATCTGTCTTGCAGCAGAAAAGGTCAGACAGAACAGCAACTTGTTTGTCTTGCTGCGACTTCTACGAGTTGAGTTTTGGAGCGAAACTAATTTTGTTATAAAATTTGATTAACTTTCTTTATTGCTCTAAAACTTTAAAATTTTAAGAGTTAAGGATTGGGAGTTGTGAATTTTTGAATATTGGTAGTCAAAGCTGAAAAGAAACAGATTTCAGCAAACTATACATCAACTTCCAATGCTTGTAACTCTTAGAATTGAATAGCAATTGGGTTGCAACTAAGAAACACTCGTTTCTGCATGAGTTAGGAGTTCTCAAACCAAAATTTAGCTTAATTGGAGTTTTATAATAAAAGTTATTCAAATTGAAATATATTAAACTTGTTGGTTTCTAAAACAGATTTTGACTCATTTTTACTTAACTTCCAGGTAATGTAACTTCTTCATTAAAAATAGTATTAACTCAGAACCAATTGAGAAAAAAATCTAAATGAGTGAAGTTAAACTACATTAATTTTTAAAGTCATTGGATTTAACTTGGATTTTATATTAAATTTTGAATATCACATGCTGCTGTTATTTTTCTGGTTTTACGCACTGCAGAGTAGTCATGGTTTTTTCTTTATTTCTGAGGCTAGAGAAGTCAGAAAATTATGATATTTGATTTGTTAAAAATTTTACTCCGAGATGAACGTCTGGACATAAAGTTTTCCCAATTCCGAGTTCATTTGTTATATTAAAAACAGAAAAGAAAATAGAGTGTCGAGGATGTCTTAGTGATAGTCATGAGTCCGAGAAGTCAAAGATTAATATTCGTGCTATGTGATTGATTTAATGTTAGAGTTGGGTTGATTTTAAAATTATTCGATATTAAAGAGGTTGAGAAGAGTTTGATAAATGGTTTGGTCGGGACCCAGAAAGGGTAAACGTGATGAATTATAAAAGAAAGATGTGAAAGCTAAATGAATACATGTTATGGCTATAAAGAACGAATGTAAGGAAATGATGATGATAGATGATGAGATTTGGGAATGACTGTGTGTGGCCGAAATGGTCGATATGGCAAGTTGAGGACGGAAGTTCTCTTTCTTGTCGTGATGCAGATGTAGGGAAGGTGGAAAGGCACACTCCTTCGATGTGGAAAGGCACTCTCCTTCGTATATCCTCCAGGAGAAGGTGGAAAGGCACACTCCTTCGATGTGGAAAGGCACTCTCCTTCGTTTATGATCCTCGTGGAGATGCGCAACCTAGAGACCGATGTTTGGGTTAGCTACCAGATTTGTCGGATTCTGGCAAAATAACTGACACGTGAGCTCACGGTCGGTAGGATAGACATTCATCATNATATTAAATTCGAAAACACCATTATCACTTTATATCTGCCTGACTGAGATTTACAAGGTGACCATAGCTTGCTTCATACCAACAATCTCCGTGGATTCGACCCTTACTACGTAAGGTATTACTTGGACGACCCAGTGCACTTGCTGGTTAGTTGTATCGAAGTTGTGACAATTATGTATTGAGATCAGAGCACCAAGTTGCTCACGTTGCCGGGGATTGTTTGAGCCTGGACATCACAATTCGTGCACCAGGCGCTCAATGGAAGAGAGATTCAAGAGGGAAGCCGGTTCAACTAAGAAGGCATGACCTCAAGCCCGTGGCTAGGGGATGGTTGGAGTTCATCCAACGCTCAATCATTCCTACTAGCAACCGGTCTGAAGTTACTATAGACTGGGCTATCATGATCCATAGCATCATGATTGGAGAGGAAGTAGAAGTTTATGAGGTTATATCCCTAGAACACTACAAGGTGGCGGACAAGTCCTCTACTTTGGCAAGGTTAGCCTTCCCTCATCTCATTTGTCACCTCTGTAATTCAGCTGGAATTGACATAGAGGAAGACATCCTCATTGATGAGGACAAGCCCATCACTAAGAAAAGGATGGAGCAAACAAAAGAGCCCACTCATGGACAAGAGCATGAGGAAATTCCTCATCATGAAATCCATGAGATTCCTCAAGGGATGCATTTTCCTCCATAAAATTATTGGGAGCAAATCAACACATCCCTAGGAGAATTAAGTTCCAACATGGGACAACTAAGGGTGGAGCACCAAGAACATTCCATGCTCCTCCATGAAATTAGAAAAGACCAAAGAGTCACGAGGGAGGAGCAACAAAGGCAAGGAAGAGACATTGAGGAGCTCAAGCACTCCATAAGATCTTCAAGAGGAAGAACAAGCCGCCATCACTAAGGTGGACCCGTTCTTCAATTTTCTTGTTCTTATTTTTTTCTGTTTTTCGAAAATTATGCTTTATATTTTATTTATGTTGTGTCTTATTACATGATCACTAGTGTCTAAGTGTCTATGCCTTAAAGTTATGAATGTCCTATGAATCCATCACCTTTCTTAAATAAAAAGAGTTTTTAATTGCAAAAAGAAAATAAAGTACATGAATTTTGAATTTTAAAACAGATTAATTATTTTGAAGTGGTGGTAATACTTTTTGTTTTTCTGAATGAATGCTTGAATAGTGCATATTTTTTAATTTGTTGTTCATGAATGTTAAAATTGTTGGCTCTTGAAAGAATGATGAAAAAAGGAGAAATGCTATTGATAATCTGAAAAATCATAAAATTGATTCTTGAAGCAAGAAAAAGCAGTGAAAAGCTTGCAGAAAAAAATATATGCGAAAAAAAAGAAAAAAAAGAGAAAGAAAAAGCAAGCAGAAAAAGCCAATAGCCCTTTAAACCAAAAGGTAAGGGTAAAATAAAAAGATCTAAGGCTTTGAGCATCAGTGGATAGGAGGGTCCACATGAATAAAATCCTGGCCTAAGCGGCTAAACCAAGCTGTCCCTAACCATGTGCTTGTGGCGTGAAGGTGTCAAGTTAAAAGCTTGAGACTGAGCGGTTAAAGTCGTGGTGCAAAACAATAAGAGTGTGCTTAAGAGCTCTGGACACCTCTAATTGGGGACTCTAGCAAAGCTGAGTCACAATCTGAAAAGGTTCACCCAGTTATGTGTCTCTGGCATTTATGTATCCGGTGGTAATACTGAAAAACAAAATGCTTAGGGTCACGGCCAAGACTCATAAAGTAACTGTGTTCAAGAATCAACATACTGAACTAGGAGAATCAATAACACTATCTAAATTCTGAGTTCCTATAGATGCCAATCATTCTAAACTTCAAAGGATAAAGTGAGATGCCAAAACTGTTCAGAAGCAAAAAGCTAATAGCCACGCTCATCTAATTAAGACTGATCTTCGTAGATGTTTTTAGAATTCATTGTATATTCTCTTCTTTTTCCTATTTGATTTTCAGTTGCTTGGGGACAAGCAACAATTTAAGTTTGGTGTTGTGATGAGCGGATAATTTATACGCTTTTTGGCATTGTTTTTAGTATGTTTTAGTTAGTTTTTATTATATTTTTATTAGTTTTTAAATAAAAATCACATTTCTGGACTTTACTATGAGTTTTTGTGTTTTTCTGTGATTTTAAGTATTTTCTGGCTGAAATTGAGGGACCTGAGCAAAAATCTAATTCAAAGGCTGAAAAAGGACTGCAGATGCTGTTGGATTTTGACCTCCCTACACTCGAAGTGAATTTTCTGGAGATACAGAAGCCCAATTGGACTGCTCAATTGAGTTAGAAAGTAGACATCCTGGGCTTTCCCGCAATATATAATAGTCCATACTTTTCCCGAGATTTGATGGCCCAAACCGGCGTTCCAAGTCAGCATAAAAATTTTGGCGTCAAAACGCCAGAACTGGCATAAAAGCTGGAGTTAACCGCCCAAACTGGCACCCAAGCTGGCGTTTAACTCCAAGAAAAGTCTCTACATGTGAAAGCTTCAATGCTCAACCCAAGCACACACCAAGTAGGCCCGAAAGTGGATTTCTGCATCATTTACTCATTTTTGTAAACCCTAGGCTACAAGTTCATTATAAATAGGACCTTTTGCTATTGTATTTTCATCTTGAGTTCATATTTTAATCGTCTTTTCTCATCTTTAATTCATATTTTGATCTCTTGATCACGTTTTGGGGGGGAGGGGCGCTGGCCATTCAGCCATGCCTGGACCTTCATCATTTATGTATTTTCAACGGTGGAGTTTTTACACACCATAGATTAAGGTGTGGAGCTCTGCTGTTCTTCATGAATTAATGCAAAGTACTATTGTTTTTTTTCAACTCAAGCCTATTTCTTCTCTAAGATATTCATTCGCACACAAGAATATGATGGATGTGATGATTATGTGACACTCATCACTATTCTCACCTATGAACGCGTGCCTGACAACCACTTCCGTTCTACATGCAAACAAGCTTGAATGTGTATCTCTTGGGTTTCTAATCTAAGATTAAAACCTTCGTGGTATAGGCTAGAATTATTGGCGGCCATTCTTGAGATCCGGAAAGTCTAAATCTTGTCTGTGGTATTCCGAGTAGGATCTGGGAAGGGATGACTGTGATGAGCTTCAAACTCGCGAGTGTTGGGCATAGTGACAGACGCAAAAGGATCAATGGATCCTATTCCAACATGATCGAGAACCGACAAATGATTAGCCGTGCAATGACAGCGCATTAGGACCATTTTCACTGAGAGGACGGGAGGTAGCCATTGACAACGGTGAAACCCAACATACCGCTTGCCATGGAAAGGAGTATGAATGATTGGATGAAGACAATAGGAAAGCAGAAGTTCAGGAGGAACAAAGCATCTTCATACGCTTATCTGAAATTCTCACCAATGAATTACATAAGTATCTCTATCTTATTTTATATTTTATTCATCTTTTAATTATCAATTCTCCATAACCATTTGAATCCGCCTGACTGAGATTTACAAGATGACCATAGCTTGCTTCAAGCCGACAATCTCCGTGGGATCGACCCTTACTCACGAAGGTTTATTACTTGAATGACCCAGTGCACTTGCTGGTTAGTTGTGCGGAATTGTGAAAAAGAGTTGAGATTACAATTGTGCGTACCAAGTTGTTGGCACCATTGATGATCACAATTTCGTGCACCAAGTTACTACTTTAGTTTGTTTCCTTATTCCTTTATTCTTTTCAGTTATTCGTTAATCGTATTCAGATAATTATGTTGCATTTTGGATTTATTAATATATAGAGTTACTTTCACTTTTGAATTAATTTTAATTTTCTATTTTATTTTAATTAATTTATTATGTCTTCTTATATTTTTACGAGTATTATATCCATGTCAATGGAGTAGTTTTTCTACTTGACATGGGGGTTGATTAAGAGGAGACACTTGAGTTGGAAGGCTTAAGTGTCGATTAAATTGAACGTTGTTGGCTAGTTCTATATTTACTAACGCTAGACCTTCCTAAGGGAGAGGACTAGGATTTGCGAATAAGGGTTAGCTTAATCACTTGACTTTCCTTTATTTAGTAAGGGTTAACTAAGTGAAAACAACAACCTTTTTAACACTACACTTAAGAGATCCCAACAATGATAGAACTTCCAATTAATCATTCCCCCAGTCAAGACTTTTTATTTAGAATATCAATAATTATTATTAGTTTATTTTTATTGTTCTAATTTATACTTATTCAATTTCTCATCATTATTCAACTCTCAAAAATCTCGGAAAATTCCTAGTTAATAAAATAGCATTCTTTCCTGCAACTCGTTGGGAGACGACCTGGGATTCATACTCCCAGTATTTTTAATTCTAATTTTTGTGACAACCCTTTTTAAATTGATAAGCGGATTTTAGCTGGTTAAGAATTGTACTTGCAATGCATTTCGTTTATTAATTTCTTAGCTAGTCAGTTTCCACCCCATCAGACCACCTCTTCATTGGGCACATGGTTCGGTCTCCTAGGTGCTAAACCTTGCAGATTTGTTGCTTTCCAAAAAGCAATTTCCAAGAACATGTGATTCACTTTTCCTCCTTGTGATAGTCGTACTTGCATGGTTTTATCCTTTCCTCAATCTTCTTTACACCTATTCATTTTAACAAGGCAACAATAAACAACAAAATTTGAATTTTTTGAAAGGTGGCGGTCAGCAAGTGAAAGGTAAGGAAAAAATTAAAATTTGCTACATGTTCCTTATTTATGAATAACCAACTATGTCCCTTTGAAATTAAATACAATTTCGATGAACACCAAACTTGTTTTATATTAAATGGTTCATATGAAACCTATTAATCTCTGTTATGGTTAGTATATTCATCACAAGGAACATTTTATTTTCTACTTTAACAAAATAAATTCTCAAAATGATGCAAGACATGGTTTATCTTTTCATGAATTTGAGTCTTAGAGCAATTGTGACTTTCTTGAAACTCATAGCACATGTAGAACACTAAACTTAATGTTTGGCTATATACTTCGATAAAATGAATGAGTATATATCCTAAGATGGTTATATGATCATCATGCTTGGAAAGCCATTTTAGAGTGCCTTTAGGCCACCAAACTTAGGAATCAGACATGTGCTTCAAAATGATGTATGCAGCCATCAAATCTACCCATGAAAGCTCAAATTCATGGTAGAAGAACTATTAATTAATAATATTAAAATAAAAGCAAGAATATTAAATCATGGGCTACCTCCCATGGAGCGCTCTTTTAT